>CM051269.1:3371131-3659015 GCA_027921565.1 Artemia sinica | reverse complement strand
CATGTTTTTCAAAAAAAAAAAAAAAAATCATTTTATCATATGGAATTGAAACAAAATGATAATGAAGATGCAAAAAAAGAATAATTGGAAACACTTTTTTGTTTGACACTACTGGAAATGGGACTAGCATTCAAAGGAAAAAGCAACATTGCAAACAATCGTTTATTATTTTTTTTAAGATGATTAGCTAACTCATTAGCTATCAAACACATACCTGTTTAAGAATTTTCAGGACTCTTTTTCAAACTCTAAAATCTAGACATTTTCGTGTTGGCAATTTGCCAAAGATAGTTTGATTTCTGCCCTTGTTAGGATCATTATTCATTCTTGTGGCCATTGTGTTGAAAACAAAAAAAAAAAGGGGGGGGGGAAGAAGAACGTTGGGCTGTTTTTGTAAGCTTTTTCTGTTGAATGTGTTTGGTTGTACCTTTTATTTATAATTTCTTCAGAAGTTGAAAGAGGTGTCTTTACCAACTGACCATGAGGAGGTCATTTGACTTTCCAAACCACCATTTGTCTTCCTAAAAGGGAAAGATGTGCTACTGTCAGGTACTTTTTGCTGCTGTTCAGGACCAGTAACATTGAACCTGACCCTCAGGAATTGGGCTCCACCTGTTTTGACAATGAAGCGTACTGGTCAAGCATTTGATTTTTGTATAATCATATATATTGGGTAATATTTTATTGGAAAAGCTTTGGTGTGGAACAAAATAGACTTTTTTCTAGTCTTCATCATCTTAAGATTTGAAACTGCTGAAGCCAAAAAACGAAATGAAAAAAAAAAAAAAACAAAAAAAAAACTACTTGAAACTAGCCTACTCAATGGATTAGTACAACAATTCCTGCAAATTCTGGAATTTGATTATTTCCAAAAAAAGAATTTTTTTTTTTAATTTTATAATAAAAATTTGCTAATTTTGTTTGAAGAACACTTGTTTCATTTATAAAATAAAAATATTGAACATTAGTTGTCGTCTTTTACTGTAGTAGTAAGTAATAAGTATTTTAGTGTAAATATTTTGTACTTGTAGATGATGGTAGTTCTTTTTTTTCACTCCTCTTGTTTGTCTCCATTGTTGTCTATCCAGCTGAAAAAATATATTATTCTTTATTACTCTATAAAGCTTTTGAATAGCATTACTAGACGTTTATAGTAAGATTTAGTTTGCCTTTAGAATTTTTGAGAAAACTCATCAAAGCAATTTAAGTGTTAAACACAAAAACAATTCACTCAGTGTCTAATATTCCAATTAAAATAGACCTCTGTTTTTAAAAGCACAAAGACAGGAATTGTTGCGTTAAATCAGCACTGTATTTATGGTGTTTGCAAATTCTTAAAAAGGAATTATGCTACCATATTTAGGTAAATTTCTAGCTCTTCCAAAACCAATTTAAACAATAGTCAAGTAATAAACAAAAGTTTAAATGGTGTGAAATGTTTAGTTACAAAGAATGTCCAGCATTTATAGGAGTAAGTCAGAAAGGAAGAGAATTTTTTTTGTGGAAGAAGCGAAAACTATTTTTTGCGTTATATCCAAAACAGAATTATTAGTTAAAAAGGAAAAACAGTGCAAAAAATTAAAACGTATTTAATAAAAAAGAACTTAAATAAAAAAAAAACATGCACATCAGCTTCGAGATTTTTCTTATATTGTATTTTCAGTAGAAAAGAATGCCTAATTGGCTAATTAGCATTTATTAGCATTTCTAATAAATGCTAATTTGTGCAATGGGGCTCCTATTTGTCAAATTATCACGCTTGAATTTGTTCATTTTTTATAATTTTGTCTAATTTTTCACATTTGTTTTCTGTTTTTTTTAAGTCTGGTTACTAAATATGAAGAGTATTTTATCATAATTTGCTTGTTTTCTATCTCTTCATTGTTGTTGTAGAAGCTGAATATGCTTCACCAAGTGATGTCAAAACGATCAGAGAAACTTCTAATCCCACTCTATCACCTGAGCAGCAACAGCTACCTTGAGTGTTGCATCCAGAATATCCAATTAACATCTATGTTGGACTTCCAGGATGGATGGTAATGATGAAGGTATATTTGAAAAATAATAGCGTTGTAATATTAGTTTGAAAAAGGAAATTCCCCACTTCAACGTATCCCCATCCCAACTAAAGTGCTCATACTTCCATTATCCCACCACACTCCACTCGAGTATTGATCTACTACATGCCATATCGATCTTTCCAATTCCGAATTTTCAAGAGAAAAGAAGATACCAGTAGAAGCCAAGGTAACTGATAGCGAATATTACATCCGAAATTGCGGTCTCACATGCTGTGAGTACAAGCTCACAGCATTAATTCATTTTCATCCCAGGGCATTATGGACGTATACAATCATTTCGTAGGTTTTTTTTTTGTTCACCTCTGTTGTAAGTTCCATGTTCACAGAAAAATCCATAAAGTTAAACAGCGTTATTCCAATCATCAAACATAACAAACTGTAAGTAAGGAGTGACCTGGCTCAATAGTAACCAAAACTAAAAAATGGAATTTTGATACCAATGGATACATCAAAAGAATCAGATTTTTATGATTCCAAAAATATATAAATGATTTCAAATATATAAATTTCAATTTTTTCAAGTTTAGTCTTACCCATCAAAAGTTACGCACCTGAGAAAATTTGCCTTATTTCGAAAAAAGGGGGAAACAACCCATAAAAGTCATAGAACTTTAATGAAAATCACCACCATCAGATTCAGCGTATCAGAGAACGCTTTTAAAGAAGTTTCAAGCTCCTATCTGCAAAATGTGGAATTTTTGTATTGTTTGCCAGAAGAAAGAATCACAGATGCGTGTTTATTTGTTTTTTTTTGTTTTGTTTTTTTTTTATTATTATTTCCACAGGGGTGATCGTATCGACCTAGTAGTCCTAGAATATTGTGAGAGGGGACTCATTCAGACGGAAATTTAAATTTCTAGTGCCCTTTTTAAGTGACCAAAAAAATGGAGGGCCAACTTGGCCCCCTCCACGCTCATTTTTTTCCGAAGTCACCCAATCAAAATTTTTGAGATAGCCATTTTGTTCAGCATAGTCGAAAATCTATTTAATCTGTCTTTGAGACTTAATCCCCCGCAGTTTCCCGGGGGAAGGGCTGTAAATTATAAACTTTGCCCATTGTTTACATATCGTATTGGTTTTGGGAAGTATAAAGTTGTTTCCAGGAGGAACTTTTTCTGGTGGGGGGGGGGGTTGGAGTAGGGGTTAAGGGAGAGAATTTTTCCATGGAGAATGTTTCCTTGGGGGAAGGACATTTTATGAAGGGGGGCGGTGGATTTTCCAGCATTATTTAAAAAACGATCAGAAATTAAATAAAAAAAGTTTTTTTCAATGAACAGTAAGGAGCAACATCAAAATTTAAAACGAACAGAAAATGATTACGTATATGAGGGGTTCGCCCCCTAGTCAATACCTCGCTCTTTACGCTAAAAGTTTTTTTTAGTACTTTCAAAAGAGATATCTATTCTAATTAAACCGGCCTTTGTTATTCAGGGGTTTGTGATTTGAACCTAAGCGTAAAGAGCGAGGTATTGACTAGGGGGCGAACTCCCTAATATACTCAATAAAAACATACGAATATAGAAATTCGTTACGTATGTTAATTCTTAATTTACGTCAGAATAAAAATCCATTTCATGTGGATTATGAAGTCTAAAAGCCTAGAATAGAAAACAGCACATTAGCAAAAAACAGACCACAAATTCAAAAACTATCCTTTACTGTGAAAAATAGAAAGAGATCACTCGGGAAAATCTATTGCTACAGCTATAGTTTAAATAGTCTAAGTGAAAGGCAATATTGCTTTTATTTCGATTATAAAATATCCAATAAGTGGCGCAAAGCAAGAATTATAACTGAAGAAACGAAAAGTTTTTTTTTTTTTTAAGTATATTAAAAGCCATTCATCTAGCCAATACATACCAAAACGATATTTTGTTCCTGTTTGAAACTTAGTGCATTGCATCCGTTTTTAAAGTCCTTTCTGAGCAGTATAACAAGAAGAATAGAATCATGCTGCAGCCTGGTATAGAGCAAATCAGAGAGAACCATGGTGCATTGCAGCCTAACAGTGTGAAAACGCCTTTTGAAAAAATAACTGTATAGGGAGAAGGATTTTTGTGTGAAAGTTCAGAAGGCAATTGAAATGCACTTGAAAATGGTAAAATTAGAACAAATCCTGATTTTGATTACCTTGGTTTTGTTGTTGATTCCTGCGCTCACCAATTCATCACCCCTTTCGCCCAAAAATAAGCTTTTGGCAAAGCCTGTGTTATACCCCACTCTGGTATCCGAGCATAGACCCCATGCTATTAAAAACAGAAAAAACAATAGCAAAGAGAACAAAGTGGTAAATGATCTTTTTAAAATAGAATAAGAAAACGTCATTACCTCAATCCTGCTTTTATGATATAAATGTGTGATTTTAGTGCAATGGTACCTTCGCCACTGTGAATATGGGTTAGTTCTGAATAGTTCTAGAAACGCTCAGTAAATTTCTTCAAGAGCACCCTAGAAATCCCAGAATAGCAACGATTAAATGGTAAACTCAAAAGATGCTTGTGAAACTATAGAGCTCTACAGCCTTTTTTTTAATAAGCCAAAGGTAGAAGCGCTGATAATTTGCTATTATGCCTTTCCAGTCCCCAAAGGCTAGTTTTCAGTATGTATAAATAGGTTAGCTCTAGTTATATCTATTTCCAAAAATTAATTAGATATCATTTGGATATGGAAATTTTGTGAATAAATTGCTAAATCATGAAATTAGTTTTCTATTAATCAAATTACCTTTTATTAAGTATCACACCATCCTCAAGGCTCCATCAAATAATAACGCTTAAAGTTTTTCAGGTCTGATATTTAGTGTTAGTTTTCACACTTGTAGTCTGTTTTTTTATTTGCGAGGGTTCATTATTTTTTTTTGTTAATTATTGATAATATTTAATCCTACTTTTATGATTTTTTTTTTCTCTTTGTTTATTTTTTATTTTTATGTTGAAGCTGGAGATACTTTATCAATTGGAGCTGAAACAATCAAAGACACTTCTATTTCTATCCTATCATCTGAGCATCAACAGCTACCTGTGGATGCTTCTTCCAGAATAATCAATTTAACATCAGAATCGGACTCTCAAAATCTGGACAACAATGATGAAGGCATATTTGAAACTAATAGTGTTGTGAACTTAGTTTGAAAAGGAAATATTTTGTCAAACATAAAAAGTTTTTGTAAATTTTACAAGCTTAACATCAACAATATGTCAAGCTATATAAACAACATAAAACATAATTTCAAAGTCAATCATTTTACTACCCCCCAAAAATTGGAGAGTGTAAATAAAAACGAACAAAACTGACCATATAAATACATAACAACAAACAAATATAAATACATAGTCCAGGAAGTGTGTGAAAAAAAGGGCCTAACCCGGAACAAATTGCAATAGAAATTATTCTTTGACTACCCGTCTCACGGAAAAAATGTGCTGATTCCGAATATGCAAAGTTTGCTCATCTAGCTGTTTCACAAATACGTTTTTTTTGGGGTTGAGGGTAAATAACGAGGAGGAGAAATATGTCTCTCTAACTGCAAGGATAAACAACGGTTATCAATATTTAAAGGGGAAAGTATGCGGGAGGAGGGTGAATTTCTCATCTAGTGTTAAACCACGCTGAATCTGAAAAGAAACAGGTCTTAAAATGTAGAATGACAACTACCACCCATTTGATGGTTTAATTAACGATTAAAGCATTCTCAACTCTTTCAGTTATATAATATATACAAATGTGATAAAAAAAAACGAAATATCAATATTCATAGATCTTCGTTATCTTCGAGATCATCAACTCCGAGAAAACTCAGTTGTAACACAGTTCGCACAAAACTTGTTCCCTTGCAAGCTCCACAGGCCCAGGTGCATTTCATGCCATATCTTTTGCAAGTGCATCGCATATTTGAGCAGTCGGTTTCGCAGTTACAGCGAAAAAACTGTAAGGAAAGAGAGTTGGGGGCAGCGGGGAGTTCACCAAAAATAGGGCGATATAATCCATTCTGAATTACCCAACCGAACTGGCCAGGGTCGAGATTACATCCCAGGGTTTTCCACGATTTAACTTGCAAATAAATTCGAAATGAGTGGAAGCTGCAAGCATCACTAGTGGGAGGGAGAACTTTAGACTCAACATACGAAGCAGATGCTGTAACTTTCTCGATGAATTTGAGATGGACGCAACTGATTGAGGGTTGAAAATTCAGCCTGGACACTTAAACAAAAGTATCATTTCTTTCTCCCCCAGCTGCTGAAATGTCGTGCTTGGTGGATAGTGGGTCCATAAAAACTTTAGCGGATTCGTAAAAACTCGTTGTTTTTTTTTATCAGAAGCTGTAGTCCATTAAAACGTGAGTCAGTGTGTACTCTTTGGTGCTTAATCAAACTGCTTGACTCAGAAAAAAGTTTTTTCACATACATCACAATTAAAGGGTTTCTCACCTGTGTGTTACCCCTTTATGAACGTTCAAATTGCTTGACACAGAAAAAGTTTTATCACAGACCTCACATTAAACGGTTTCTCCCCAGTGTGCACTCTTTGATGCCTTTTCAAATGGTCCACACGAGAAAAGCTCTTGTCACATACATCACAAATATGTTGCTTTGTCCCTGTATATGTTTCTTTACTTCTTTCCAATATTCTGGATTTTTTTACTACACAAGGAACTATTCAAAATATATCTTATGATTGTCCCAAGTTTTTGCTTCAGAATCCACTTCGAATGAATCAATGGCCTTCTCTGTCAGCATCTTCACCTTCACGATTGGTTTTGGGCCAAAGAGTTTTGGTTGATCCAAACCATCAATACTGCACACAAGCAGAATGAATTATTTCTATTGTAAAAAATTATTTTATTAAACTTAAATAAGATGAAAACGATTCAATAATTAGACATCATAGTAATTACAAATGAAAGGTCAACATTTTATAACTGTTACCTGTTTGGGACCTACACTGCCAACCGCTTTCGAATGAAAACAAAAATGAAAGAACACAACTTGAAATTAGTTTCACTTCATAGAAGAAAATAGAATTGGAATAATAATATAAAAAATCTTAATAAGCTTTAAGACTTGAAAGTCATACCGAATAAAAATTTTTGAAAAAAAAACTTTTCTACCCCTGTTCTAGTTGAACGATCATAATTTCCTTTGAAAACTAATTTAACAGCATTACATAGTTAAGAAGGCCATTGTACCAATAAAATTGTAGGCAGTCTACTTATGGGAAAAATGAGGATGCCCCCCTTTCCCTCTTTCACCGTGTTTTCTGAACAAACTTAGGTTTAAACTTAATTGACGTTCAGATTTCATTTTTAGCCTATAAATATTTGTACACTGAAATGTTTCATTTTTATTTTTTTCACGTAATGATTTTCACTTGGGTGATGTCTTTGATTGAAGGTGCTTGGTCGTATCTGTCGAAAACCACCGACGTCCTTTGCACCCCGTTATTTCCGTGCAACGTAGTCAACGTACTTCTGGCAGATACTATCATAAGTTGAGTTTTTTTCCCAAGGAATTCGCTGAAGCAGTTGCCCCACCATCGAGAACTATATGCCTGTCACTGAAATCTTGACGAAGTCTTCAGTTTTCGGCTGCTCCTCTGCAACTAGACGCCACATCGTATCGGTGAGGGCAGGCTTATCGGCTGTTCGTAAAAGTCCGTTTTGCTTCAAAAAGTGACGGAGGCGGTGAACACAATTCATACTTAAAGTATGACTCCAAATCATCTTCGCTATTTCCAGCCGCTGAAACATGAATGCTGGATCAACGGCAACTGACTGTCCGTCAATAACTGGTGCAGCTTTATTAGCAAGCATTACGACCACAGACTTTTTCTTGAATGTGTACGTGTTGACGTTTTCCCCTGTCATGCTATCCATGATTTCTTGTCCGACAGATCTAGCTGTGTCGACGTTGACTTTTTCATCAGCCGTAACTCCAGAGGTAATGTTTCGCAAGCTCGGGTCTTCTGCGAAAGGGGTATTCTCAGCAAGAAAGCAAAGGAGCTTGCTAGTGTCATGGTTGTCGCGTTCAATCCTCGACTCTCTAACTTCTTTGTGCTGTTCGCTCGTCTCGTATTGGACCTTAGCAAAAGTTTGCATCGACGAATTAATTGCACTACAAGTTGCTGCTGAGAGTAACCAAGTCAGCCTTCTGCAACTCACACATGCCGCTTCCCCTTGTAAGACCACCGTTAGTTTTCAACGAGTGCATGAGGACCTGCTCAATGACCAGATCTGACGACAGGCCCGCCCAAAATTTTTCGGATCTGCAGATAACATGGCTCCGTTCTGAAAAATTGTCAAACACGTCGGGATTGGTAGTTTCCAGCTGTTTCATATTTTGCAGGTACACCCTGGCAGACTTCGCATATAGGAAGTGGTTGGACGCTGCGAAATACGGCAACATAGCTTCAACTGCCTGAAGGTGAAGATCCAGTTCCCCGTACGTTCTGCTTGGATGATCTTCTTCAGTATGTCTATCATTTCCATATATTGTATCCACAGTTTCGCCGTACGCGACTTTTCCGAAAGTGACTTTAAGAGAAGAAAATTTCTTGGCGACTTCTGCCAGGGACAGATTTTCTCTATACTTCGCATGTCTGTGTGACCTTCCAATGCACCAAGATAAACAGTGAAGAACTCCATAAGTTCGTCGGAGGCACTGAATATTTTTTCTGTGTCTGCTGAATCAGCTCCATCTTCAGTGCCGTAAAGTTCAGTGAAGAGAAGTGTGTTCAGTGCCCAGTCAGTAAGTATGTGTCCTCGTATAGCTCTGGAATAAACTTTCCCAGAAATGATTTGTAGAACAGTATTTGGTGCATATATCATTTCCAACGTGTCTTGAAGTCCAGAGCCTTCCATAATCTGTCCAACAGCCCCAATGTAACTCATGAGTGTGTGGAAGCCACCCAGCCACAGGACGATTTTTTTTTGTATAGGACTTGCATCCGTCTCGGCAGCAATAATGGTAAGAGCTTTCCAGTAAAGTGGCTGATCGAAGGTCAGTACTGAGTCGCACCGTATCTGGAACACTGTTCGCAAACGAAGCTGAGTGTGGAGTAGATACAAATGGGATCACTTGGGCTCATATCTATCATGGGTATGAAGAGAATGGAGGCTTTCCTGTGTCTAAGAGCCTGATTGATGCGTATCAACATACAGCTCGCTCATAGCTCCCTGCCAACTAGGCAAGGGTGCAGGAAAAAGTCTTGACATCTTCCACTAGCAAGTCGCAATATTTGAGGGATCCAGAATCGAGCTCGTGGTAGCGGATCGTACAGAAGGTTAGGTTTGTCCTAGTGTCTGTCTGAGATACTTAATGGGAATTCGGTTCGTAGTTCAGTTATCTGCCTTGACGTAATAAACTTTCTCCTCTCAATTACTGTTGAAGACCTCAACAGTGGCGTCACAGAAACAATTTGCCCATGCCGTGAAAAGTGCCGTGACCATCAAGGGTTCGGATGTTGTGGGCGACGTTATCAGCTATGTGCTGCATGCAAAAGTTCCTTCCAGTTCCTTTTATGTTTATGCTGTTAGAAACCGCAGCGTTACGCTCGAAGAGCCTCTTCTCGTAATATGATGAGCTGAAACCCATAGCACTGAGCATGTCAATTAGAAAGCGGCTGCCAAACTGATGATGCAACTGGACAGCTAATCCAATCTGAAGGGGTGGTCTGATTGCTTTTTGGTACCGACAGGCTTGTAACATGCACTGACCTATTGACGCAACCTTCCTGTCTGTTTTGTCTCCTACGAACAAAGTGTTGAGAAAAAGCCGCAAAGATGAGGGTAGGTATTCGAGGTTGTCTGTTATCTCCCCGAGGTTTTTCAGAATTGGGATACATCACCATTTGTTGTTTAATACCTTTGGCATCACTTTTGATTGTAGCTGCTGCAGCTCGGACGATAGCTTCTTTCTCCAGTTCCACGTCGACATTTTTTGGCTTTTAAGTAATACTCGTAGAGAATGGCATGAGCTGTGGCTCTTAGCGTAATGACGTTCTGTCTGCAGTTTATCTCTGCAAATACTGCGCTTGTCACCAAATCTCTCTCGCATCTTCTTTTTCATGTATCTTTCACTATATCCAGAATCCTGTGAATCGCCCATGAGCTCGTTCATCATACTAAACAAGATCATTCAGTGTTAGTTGCTCATCATTCTTAGCCTGGAAAAAACTCGACATCTTTCTCGAACGCCTCGTTCTGATTCAAGTTCTGTGGTCGACCAGATATTCGTTTTCCAGACTGTGAAGGAATTCTGCTATAACTTGTTGGGTATATTACGTTCCGTTAAAAAGTTGAGTAGCAGGATTTGTGGTAAAACTACATCAGGACAGCGTGTAGATCGGCAGTGGCAGCAAGAATTCTAGTCATCACTGCTCCTGACCAGTCACATTTCTCTTTCCACAAACCTCTCTTAGTGTATTTTCAAAGTCTCTCGTTCTAACCTTGAAACTGTCTTCCTTCTTCTTCGTTCTGTCAAAGGTAACTGGCGTTAGAGCAAAAGCGACAATCGGATTTGAAGTTTCCAGATAAAACGGAAGATTCTCGCCTCTGACTTGTGTGTCACCTGCGACAACGATGACAAGTACTGTTTCAATAGATTTCTTGTTTGTGAAGCTAGACCTGCATGACTTATGGACAGGATCCCCAATAAACTGCTGTGACATCTTCACGCTTCCTTGATCGACTAGCTTCATTCACCGAGTCTGCACCTTTCTCTCCCAAAACGACCTTTCCCGACTCTTCCACTATTTCTTTTCTTTGCAAATGATACAATTCATATCGACAATTTAAAGTTTAAGAGTAGTTTTGCTATATATTCATCGTTCAACCTAAAAAGATAAATGAAAAGTTTTTAATTTTACGTTCAAATAAAGGTGATTTTTCATACTCACCGTGATCTAGTTCCCTATTCTAGACATCAATTCTGTTGTTGTACGCCTTTATATGGAAACACGAATTTCACCTCCTCAAAATCAACCTCACCTAAAAAAAAACATATTTGTGAAACAGCTAGATGAGCAAACTTTGCATATTTGGAATCAGCGCATTTTTCTGAGTCGGGTAGTGAAAGAATCATTTCTATTGCAATTTGTTCCCGGTCAAACGTTCCCTTCCTGGACTAACAGGGCACTATACACAAATCTAAATTATACTAATCATTCTTATTACATTTCATTGATAACCTCGTAAATTTTAACATAAAACAAGCAGCAAATCTAAAAAAAAATGGAAATATTAGAAATTATAAAAATATACCAACCAACTAATGAAAAAAAAATATTCTAGTTGTCAAAATTTAAGAAATTCCAGAGTCGGACTATGGGAAATCGATGACCCTAGTAAATTAATTTTTTGTTGCTCCTTATTCATTATCACAATGGGATTGTTCATACCATATTGATTTATCACTGAGGAAGTAGAATGAAATTTTAAAAGTCGACATAAAAAAATTTCCAAAATAAAAAATAAAATGTTTTAATATTTGAACTACTAGAAGAACTAAAATACGGTAACCATACTAAATAAAGAAGAACTTGAGGTAGAGCTTCAGAATTAAAACATGAGTTAATAACTTTGTTGTCAAAAAGTCTGGTGAGAAATTACCCTACCAAAACTTGTAGAGTTGCAAGAAAGGACACATTTTATATACTTTTATTTTATAATTTTATAACTCAAATGTTAAGCACCAAAAATTGTGAGACATTTCTCCTCCTCAGGCTCTCATCATTAAAAGTAACTTAACTTCCTTTTACACTAGTTACTTAAAAAATTTCCTTTTTAAGTAATTAAAAAGTTAAATTTGTGTGCAGCATGACTTTCGTTCCGATTGAATTTAGTTGCCAAAGTGGGACATTTTATCTTAAGATTTAGGCCAAAATGAAAGCTGATTCAGAACAATGGTTTTTATTTACATTCAGCAGAACAATAATATTTTTTATTTGTTAAACATCCTTTTGAGAATTCTAAAATGAAAAGATCCCGAAGCCCATAAAAACTGGTGTCAGATTTAAATGCAAAGTATCTAATTAAAATTGGCATCATTGCCCATCTCTCTTCCTTCTTGAAAACAGAAGAATTACATTTCTGCATTGGTTGTGTAGATTTTAGCCTGTAGAGAGTTCTTAAGTTTGTTCCCTCTACAAGTTTTCTTTGTTAATGTCGACTGTCATAATATCACTTGATATTGAGAGCACTGTATATATAATAGGCAGTATGATCTTTCCCTATTTCACCCATTATAAAAACCCGGAACTAGGTGCGAGTGCTCCAGAGAACGTAGAAATATTAGATCTTTTTCACGGGAATACAAGTCAGATTTCTCTTGAACGCGAAACTTGGCTTCAACGTTGGAACAATAAATTTTAAAAAAAAGTAATTTTAAATTGATTTATTTGAGTACATAAATGAAAATCAGTAATTAGTTTGTGCAATGTTATTATTAGATGTTTTTAGGAATTAAAAGTAGGTTTCGGAGTCTCAAGTTGTTTCAAAGGTATTTTGATAAACTTTCTGCCAAAATACGTGTTCCAGGGTAATTGGACCGCTAATGGCATATAGAATGAGAGGAGCTGTTTGTACGCGCCGATATATATATATATATATATATATATATATATATATATATAATATATATATATATATATATATATATATATATATATATATATATATATATATATATATATAATATATATATATATATATATATATATATATATATATATATATATATATATATATATATATTATATATATATATCTATATATATATATATATATATATATATATATATATATATATATATATATATTATATATATATATATATATATATATATTATATATATATATATATATATAGATATATATAATATATATATATATATTTATATATATATATATATATATATATTATATATATATATATATATATATATATATATATATATATATATATATATATATATTCCATATATATATATACATATATATACATTGTATACATTTATATACTACGAAAACTTTACGAAAAATAAGTTTTTTTTTAAAGAAAAGTAAAGGCCATATTAAACTTAAGATCAGTAAAAATAGAAGCCTACAAAACTCAACTCAAAACGACCAGAAATTATTATTAAAGAATAAAAAAAAGGAAAGGAGAATAATTGGTATGGCTGTAACACTGCATATAAATTTATATAAATGTATATATAGTGGGCTGTAATAATGCAAAAGGTAAATATTACATTGGTTTAAGAATGGAAAGAAAGACAAAGAATGAATTTACAACGATAATCAAGTCAAAAAATGAGTTCTATTGAACAATGCCATAACCCGATGACATTTGATTATGATATTTGGCGCTTTGCATTGATATTTCAGTTTTTAAAAGTTTTATCAATTTTTTCTCAAAGGGAAATTACGTGGTGGGCATGAATGTAGACTTGCAGCTAAATTACATATAGTCACTTCTACTTTCACACATGTTTATTGATATTGGTTTGATTTTTACTGTACTGTAGTACTGAGGAGCTCATTAAGGAGATGATCAAACACAAGTTTTAAAAAATTTTTGCCCCTTTGTTCAAAAAAGAGATAATCAAATATTTAAACTGGTCTCAATCAGGAACCCTTATCGCTATCTAAATTAACAAAGTTGCAAAGATTTTCAAACAAAGGTGTTTATTCTTTAAAGTTCAGGAAAGGGTCTGTCCATTTCATACGAAAACATTGAGTGAAAACGAAACTAGCTCTTATCTCGGCTGTCCGCCAAAACAGGTAATTAGCCTTTTTCAAGTCACACAGGAACTACAATCTGAGAAAATAAATATCACGACGTGAAAAAAAAAAATGATAAACCATCCAGTGTCGGATTCAGAGGGGGGCGAGGCCCCCCCCCCTCCTAACGTAGTCTAAAGTAGTTTAATTTACTTAATTAACGCAAGTTTGCATTAATTAAACTTGCTCCTAACTAAGTTTATCGGATCAACCTATTTTGCCCCCCCCCCCCCCTAAAAAATCCTGGATCCGCCCCTGAAACCATCACATCTATTCCACCAGTTATTAGAAGAAAAAAAATTCCTTATTTTCACAAATTTCATCAACCCAACCCCCCCCCCCCCCCCGCCGCCCCCTTTTTTAGAAATCATAGATAGGCCAATCAGTTAAGTTCACTGTATATAAATAATAGATCAAGTCATAATTTGTATATAAATTAAGTCATACCTGTGAGATGGGACAGTTGCAAACCATTTGACCGGCTCACCAAGTTTTTTTTTTTTTTTTTCAAATTTTTTTTTCACATCCGTAAAAGACATTGTGTATACTTGTAAAAACAATTTTTTAGCTTATAAATTTATCAAGTAGGAATGAAATGAGTGGTTTTACACTTTTTTTGGATAAAAATGAATGAAGTAGACAGACAAAACTCAAACAGAATGTTGTTACTTTGGAAAAATCGTTGAATCTAAATGACCAGCTTCAAAAGTTTAAAATTGTGATTTCAAAATAAGTTGAGTATCAAAATTTTTATAGTTCTAGAAAGATATTTTTAGCAAACAGACCAAGGACTTACCAATAGCTAAAGAGAATATGCTTATTTTCTAAAGCCATTTTTGGTGTGTGGTTATTAGACTGTGCTTAGAACTTGCTTGTGAGCAGTTGTGCTTCTTTTAAGGTCTTCTAGACATCCATCATCATGCTGACAGCAATGCTAAAAAAATAGTTCCTTTAAAAGGATTTCTAAATAAGTGAAAATCATTAACGTGTGAAAAAAATAAAATGAAACATTTCAGTTTACAAAAAATATTTATAGGCTAAAAATTAATCTGAACGTCAATTAAGTTTAAACCTAAGTTTGTTCAGACAACACGGTGAAAGAGGGAAAGGGGGGCACTTTTCCTGTAGATCCTCATTTTTTAGAACTACATAATTATTTTTCTGCTGTCTACAAGTTTATTGGTACAATGGCCTTCCTAATTTATGTAATGTTGCTGTTAAATTAGTTTTCAAAGGGAAATTATGATACAAGTTTGATAAAAGTTCAACTAGAGGACAGGGGTAGAAAAGAAAATTATTCGTTAAAACTTATCAAAAATTTTTATTCGGTATGACTTTTCAAGTCTTAAAGCTTATTAAGATTTTTTATGTTATTATTCCAATTCTATTTCTTTTATGAAGTGAAACTAATTTCAAGTTGTGTTCTTTCATTTTGTTTTCGAAAGTGGTTGTCAGTGTAGGTCCCAAACAGGTAACAGTTATAAAATGTTGACCTTTCATTTGTAATTACTATGATGTCTAATTATTGAATCGTTTTCATCTTATTTAAGTTTAATAAAATAATTTTTTTACAATAGAAATAATTCATTCTGCTGTGTGCAGTTCTGATGGTGTGGATCAACCAAAACTCTTTGGCCCAAAACCAATGGTGAAGGTGAAGATGCTGACAGAGAAGGCTATTGATTCATTCGAATTGGATTCTGAAGCAAAAAACTTGGACAATCATAAGATATATTTGAATAGTTCCTTGTGTAGTAAAAAATCCAGAATATTGGAAAGAAGTAAAGAAACATATACAGGACAAAGCAACATATTTGTGATGTATGTGACAAGAGCTTTTCTCGTGTGGACTATTTGAAAAGGCATCAAAGAGTGCACACTGGGGAGAAACCGTTTAAATGTGAGGTCTGTGATAAAACCTTTTCTTTGTCAAGCAGTTTGATTAAGCACCAAAGAGTACACACTGGAAAAAAACCGTTTAAATGTGAGGTCTGTGAGAAAACTTTTTCTGTGTCAAGCAATTTGAACGTTCATAAAAGGGTACACACAGGTGAGAAACCCTTTAATTGTGATGTATGTGGAAAAACTTTTTCTGAGTCAAGCAGTTTGATTCAGCACCAAAGAGTACACACTGGGAAGAAACCGTTTAAATGTGAGGTCTGTTACAAAACTTTTTCTCAGTCAAAGCAATTTGGTTACACACCAAAGAGTGCACACTGGGGATAAACCGTTTAAATGTAAGGTCTGTGAAAAAACTTTTTCTGATTCGAGCACTTTGATTCAGCACCAAAGAGTACACACACTGGGGAGAAACCGTTTAAGTGTGATATATGTGAGAAAACTTTTTCTCAGTCAAGCAGTTTGATTAAGCATCAAAGAGTACATACTGGGGAAAAACCGTTTAAGTGTGATATATGTGATAAAACTTTTTCTGAGTCAGGCAGTTTGATTAAGCATCAAAGAGTACACACTGGGGAGAAACCGTTTAAATGTGAGGTCTGTGAGAAAAATTTTTCTCAGTCAAGCAGTTTGATAACACACCAAAGAGTACACACTGGGGAGAAACTGTTTAAATGTGAGGTCTGAGCAAACTCTTTGTCAAAACCATCTGATTAAGCAACAAAGAGTACACACTGGTGAGAAACCGCTGATGTGTGATATATGCAAGATAGAATATTCTTCTAAATTAAATATTACTAATCATATAACAACCCATGCTTAGAAAAAGTGGTAGTTCATATTGTACAATAGAAATTTCTGTGGTCTTGCTGAACCTATTTTACCTCTGCTTTTTTTTTTTTTTGCTCTTCTTTTATATTTCTATCAGGTCATTAGTTAATTCATTTGTTCTTGAAATGTTTTTTCTTTATTTCTTCAGTGATTTCTCTTTTTGCTTATTGTTTTAACTTGTTTGTTCCCATTCCATGAGTTCCTCCCCCCCCCCCCCCCCCCCAAAAAAAAAGCAACAACAAAAAAACACAACAAAATCCAGTATGTGTATGCCTTTTGCGTAAACACCAAAATGGACTTTGTAAGCTAAAGTCCATTTTATAATTCTTATAATATTTTGCAGTGTTTTTGCTACCCTTTTGATTCATTAATTCGTGGAATATTTTTGTTCATTTCTTCAATGACTTTTATTTTGCCATTTGTTTTAACTTGTTCCTTCCTTTGGCTATGGCTCCCCCCCCCCCCCCCCCTCTCCAAGTAACTCTGTATGTGTATGCCAGGTTGAGTTAACACCCCTGGAAAGTTTGTTTTACTCTTCTTTTAATGTCTTCATTTTATAAACCATAATTGTCACCAAGATTTATACTCAGGGATGTGGTGGGGGGGGGTTTCTGCTCATTAATTGAGTTTTTCCAGTTCGGTGACGTTCTTTTAAGTGATTAAAAGTCTTCTGGGCACCAACTCAGATTATAAAGAAACGATGAATGTTGGTTTATCCATACAATGAGGTTCAAAAGGACCTAAACCTTTATTGTCTAACGTAAGAACTTAGGAAAGAAAATTATGTTCTGTTTTGGTTTTTGACAACAAAAAAGATGTTTTGATGAAATTGCGGCACATTATTCTAGTTTATTTTACTTCAAAGTCAGCCAAAAATTCGAGTTTTTCGATCAGCTTAAAAACTGGTTTGTTGAATGGGCCAGGGAAGATTGTGGTTCTGACTGGTTAAAAAGCCATACTCTAGTTCAAGTAGTCCAAATTTACAAAAAACTAAGCTCCTAGTCTTTGTTTGGGTTTGTCCTTGTTCTTGTTGAAATTTGTATATGAAAATGAAATCAGAAAATGATCAATCTAGTCTTTTGGGCCACGTGTGTAATTTATTTAATTTTTGTTGCTGTTGTTGTATTTTGTTTAGACCACCGCGCTTTGTATAGAAGTTGTTGTAGAAACTTCGATAGGACTGATTTGACCGGAAATTCAAAGACCTAACGCCCTTTTTGATAGTCAAAAGCAATTGGAGGGTAACCACCCCCCGCTCCTACACCCGTCCTTTCCCCAAACATATGCAGTAAAATTTTTGGAATTGCCATTTTGTTTAGCGTAGTTGAAATGTCCTTTAATTATGTATTTGAGGATGACAAACCCCAGAGCCCTCAGGGCAAGAGTTATAAATTATATTAGTTGTCCGTTATTAACATACAAGGTTCTTATGGAAGGCGTGGTCGTATAAGCTTTGAAGGGGGTTCATTGGAAACCAGAAGTGGTACTGGCCTTTTTAAGCGTCTAAAGTTATCAAAGGGCAACAAGCTCCCCCCCCCCCCCTCCACATCCTCTTTCCCCAAATGCATCTGATAGAAATTTGAGATAGCCATTGTGTTCAAAATAGTCTGAAAATGATATAACAAGGCCTTTTGGGTTGAAATTACCCCTCAGAATCTGTGGGCAAATGTTGTAAGTTTTGCCCTAGGGGTATATAAGGTTTTTATGGAAAGGGTATTCGTGTTAACTTGAGAGGAGGTTCATTTACCTGGAAATAGAAATTTCTAGTTCCCTTTTAAGAGTCAAAATTGTTTAAGGGAAACTAGCCCTCTCGATGCCTTCTTTTTCCGAAACGTATCTGATCGAAATTGTGTGATAGCAATTTTGTTCAAAGAACATATGGCATTGACGCTAGGGCTGACGCAACCAACCATAGCCCTATAGCAAGGGTTGTAAAATATGCCCTGGCAGCAGATTGATTTGTTAAAGAATGGTAGGTCGTATAAACTTTGGACGGGGCTCATTTTATTTGAAAATTGGAAGCTATAGTGTCCTTCTTAAGAAACAAAGGTGATTTAAGGGCTCCACCACCCACGGCTATTATTTCCCAAAGCAAACATCCAATCAAAATTTTGAGGGACCTATATTCTTCAGCAATATTGAAAAGGTGCGGTAGATATAACTTCGTGTATGTCAACCCCCCCCCCCCCCCCCCCACAGCCCTTTGGGGCAAGGGTTGTAAGTTAGGCAATTGGTTCATTGTTTGCATATAATATATGATGTTAAGAAAGGTATACATGTTTGAGCTTTACTTTCCAAAAAGACAAAGTGCATTCAGGTGAGCTTTTAAGAGAAAGTTGAGGGGAGTAGTGAGCTAAATCAAAACACGTTATATGAATACGGGTTGTCAAAACGGCGTAACTCAGGAATGACGGAGTATATTAATTCGGAACTTACAGGAAATGATAAGGGAGATGATCAATTGACCAAAAGGACAAGATTTGCGCACTACTACTATTAATACATCTACTACTACTACACACCACTGCATTTACAATATTCAGGGGAAATTTGAACTAATTCAATAGACACTATGTGCATTCACACAGTCAAAAAATGTACATCAGGATTGGATTTGAAATGTAAAGTTGGTTACTTTCAGTAAATGCTTAAAGTGGAAGATCAATTGACCAGAGGCAATAGGTGTACGCTACTCCTAATATTACTACAACTGCTACATTTACTGCTACTACTTCTATAACAACTACTTATAAGGCTAAGAGCATTCAGATGAAAATTTCAAGAAGCATTTAAATAGACAGGTTATCCAAAGGAGATATCAGCATTGGCTGATTTTATTAAGTTGAAACTTCCAGGACTTGATGAGAGGTATGATCAACTGACCAAAAGGCAATACATTAATGCTACTGCTGCTACTAGTACTATTGCTAATACACTTAATACTAGTAATGTGACTACTTTTACAGCTATGACTAAGGTTAAAATTTTCTGGAAATTATGAGGAGGAAGGTGAACTGAATCACAACTCGCCGAAGTAATATTAAGAGTCGAAAGTAATAATACAACTGTAATTTTGAGGCTCACTTCTTAAAGATTCTGTTTCTTTCTTTTGCTTATAAATCAACATCAGTTTTTTCGTATTTTGATATTTTTATAGCTCAATATAAATGATATGACGTGAAATTGAGATAAATAGTTGAAAATCACGACACAAAATCACGTGATAAAGGGTAAAAAGGAATAATAACAGCAATAATAAAGATGAAGTAATACTACTTCAGGTATTACTACTTAAGTCTAAACTTTTATCGTTTGTTGAAGGGGATGCTGAAGAAAATAATGGTGCTGTGCGTATAATGCTAATGATTATATTTTAATTCATATATGGTGGTCTATATTTGATGGGTGTAGATATAATACATTTATTTTTTTTATATATTTAAAATTTTCTTTTTTTTTCCATATAGATTCTATCTTTTCTTAGTCACTTACTTTTAGTCTATTGTTTTATTTGCTGTTATTTTTGGTTTTCATCTGTACTGAGGAGCCCTTGTTTAATATAACTTATCTTGTCTTTTCCTTATCTTGTAGATCTCAGGCTTTATGCCCGTTTTTGCTAGTTTTTCTTTTGTTTGTTTACGATTTAACTACTAGAGGCATAATCGAAATATAATGTTCGAAAAATAAATGAACATTTATGGACGACCATTGACTCCTAAAAGTCACTTTACGTTAGCAACCCCAAGGAAGCTTTGGCCGGGGAAGATGCAGAAACACGGTGCTTAATAATTACACATTTAATAATAACACGGTGCAACGGTGCTATGGAGGACCGTTGACTCCTAAAAGTCACTTTACATTCGTAACCACCAGGAAGTTGTGGCCAGAAAAGAATCAGAAACAAGGTGTGCCGGACTTAGAGAGATCTACGCAATCTACACACTGGTTCAACCATTATACGAGTATATCACTGGACCGAGAAGCCTGAGGGATGACCGGTGACTTTTCCTTGTTTGTCTTGGTACTTCGGGAGGCACAGGTGGTACTTACGACTAGTCATAAGATAAGGATAAAGAGCATCAGGATATCCTACCCAGTGATTTCTCATTAGCCCACAAAAGATGGACCACTCACTGTCATAAGTCAGAATGTAATTGCAGATCATTGGGTATAAAAATTCTGAGCAGATATTTACCACGGATGGTGTCAAATTGTGTTCAAAGTAATATTTTTAATAATTTGCACTTAAAACCGACACAAGACCTATAATTTGGCTTCTGAAGTACAAACTGCATGAATTGTTTTACAACATTTCACCAGTTTCTAGATTCAAGATGAACATTATCTCTCACCCTCTTCAGTCCTCTTTTTTTCTGTTTCATTTGTCTCCTCTTTAAAACATTAGGAACTTGTTGCTTTTTTGTATTTTGCATAAATGTAATTCCTTTTTTTTTGCAAATATTCTTCAATTTTCTTGTCTTTTATGTCAAAAGGCACTTGCCGCCATAATTTGGCAAAGTCCTTGTCCACATTAAAACTAATAGTTGTATTATTGTGGAATAACATTTCGTCCTTGTTTTCACCTGGAAATTGAATCATGTCATTTTGAAAATGCTGAAAACAAAGAATTATAAACAAAATATTAGAATTGAAATGATCTGAAACATCATTGAAAAAAATGTTAAAAACTTAAAATGAATGTTTAACTCACTAAACTATAATAGAAAAACCTTTAAACCAGGAAACCAGTGATGTCGTTTTAAAAATGGTGAAGACAAAGAATTAAATCAAGATCTTGTGAATTGAAATTAAAACAAAGCAAATTAGAATGTAATTGAAGGATAGCAGAAATAAATTGCAAAGAATTGAAAACAAAGGAATCACGCAATGCAACTTCTGCTAAGAGTTCACTGCAGTACTAAACCGCTTGATGCCTACACAACTGCGCGTAGGCCTACTCTTGCATTCCAATATATCGAAGATATGTGCTTCTCCATCACCAGTCTGAACTATAAGGGGTAATATATCTTGTCTTATCCCTTTTCCAACCAACCAAGCTTTAGAGCCGCCTACAAATCGAAAAAAAATTATTGAGGATAGAAAATCATTAAAACCAAATATGACATAGAACTCACTATCAAGAAATTAAATTAAAAAAAGAATTTCAACTGAAAGTCAGGAGCAACATTAAAACTTAAAACGAACAGAAATTATTACATATATGAAGGGGGTCGCCTCCTCAACACCTCGCTCTTTGCGCCAAAGTTTTTTTAGTACTTTGGAAAAAGCTTTTTATTGTTCCAATTAAACAACCCTTGTGTTTTAGGACTTGTTCTCAAAGAGTTAAGACAAAATTCAAACTTTAGCGTAAAGAGCGAGGCGTTCAGGAGGAGGCTACCCCCTTCATCTGCGTAATAATTTATATTTGTCTTAAGTTTTAATATTGCTCCTTACTTTCAGTTGAAAAAACTTATTTTTGTTATTCAATTTTTGATTTTTTAAAAATAATCCCAGATTTCTTGAAATACCCTCCCCATGGGTATATACTATAGAAAATTCAATCCAGGTGAAAATTTACCCAGGACAATTGCTCTTAACAACTCGACGCGTAAAATTAAGACGGAAAAGAGAAAGCAAGAAATATAAAAAGAATTTGTATAGGATTTCTGGCAAATTCCCCAAGTGTATAATTTTCTCTGACAAGTTCACCCCCTGGAAACTTCCCTCCCCATGGAAAGTTCCCCCGTAAAAAGAACAGCAGAAAATTCGTCTTCCCACCATAAAATGTATGCATGTTTCCCAATAACAAATGCTATAAGTAAACATGGGCAATTTTTATAATCTAAAGACCTTTCCCGTGGGGCTGTGGGGGGGGGGGTCATGTTATATTCAAAGACATAGTTATTGTGCCTTTCAACTATGTTGAACAAAATGGTTATCTCAAAATTTTAATCACACGATTTGGAGAGAAAGGGGTGGGGGAGGGGTTCTAGTTGCCCTCCAATCTTTTTGGTCACTTGAAAAAGGCATAAGAACTTTTAATTTCTGTTTGAATGAGCCCTCTCACGATATTCTAGGACCGCAGGGTGGGTGCGATCAACCCTGAGAAAAAAAAAACTAGCGAATAAAGACGCATTTGTGATCTTTCTTCTGGCAAAAAATACAAAATTCCACATTTTTGCAGATAGAAGCTTGAAACCTCTACAGTAGGATTATCTGATACGCTGAATCTGACGTTGTAGTTTTCATTAAGTTCATTTGACGTTTATTTTGTGTTTCTCCCTTTTTTCGAAAGGCAAATATTCTCAGGCTCGTAACCTTTAACGGGTAAGACTAAACTTAATGAAACTTTTACATTTGAAATTAGCATAGAAATCTGACTCTTTCGATATATCTATTGGTATTTTTCACGGCACCCGTGTCCTTTTTTTTTTTTTTTTTTTATTATGAGTGAGAAGAATTATGATTATTTTAGTTGCGGACCCCTCAGTGCCTATTTATTTCCGCAGTGATTAATTCGTATATGTGGCTGCTGTATGCGAGAGGATTTGATTCATTTTTGAATGGGCGAAGTTAGATGCGAGCCGGTGTTTGTTCAGAGACGATCGTTTCTTTTGTGTGTGTTAATAGTTCGTTTCTTTGTGCTGTTAATAAAATTATGTGTCCTAAACCGAAGTGGATAAAGGTTGCGACATATAAAGTGGTGTATCAGAAGTGAGATTGTGTAACACGGACATTTTTGGAGGCAAAAGAAAACATTGTTTATCTGAAGGTTTATGGCTATAAATTATGTAAATAGTTTTTTTTTTTTACTTAAATTTTGGATTGAAATTGTCAAAAATTTTGAAATTGGTGATTAAAATAACAAATTCTGATTATGATTGAAAGTTGTATTGCGGAGCAACGCGATTTATTGAGTTCAATTTTTGTGCATGCCGTGATAGTGAACTTTTTCTGAGCGTTCCGGTGTAGCTTTCGGTGCCTTGCATCTAGGTCACGTGTCCGATCGTGATTAGTTCGGTTCCCGGTAACAGTTTTCTAATAATCTTGTGCTATCGGTTACGTCAATCGGATTTCCGGGCTCTTCACTCGGTGCGCCAACGTATCGAGACCCGTGTGACGTTGCTGCTGGAAACGCTAGGCGATTCATATCTTATTTGTCCGGGATTCATATCCCACAGTTGTGATTCATATTGCATTTGTCCGGGATTCATATCCCACTGTTGCGATTCCTATCGCAGCTGTATGGAATTCATATTCCATCGGAGTGATTCATATCGTTTTGTCCAAGGATTCATATCCTTGCATTACGATTCATATCGTGCTCGCGCGAGATTCATATCCTATTGCAGCGATTCATATCGTCGGTTAAGGATTCACATCCCACCGCAGTGATTTGTATTGCATTTGAAAGGGATTCATACCTCACTGCGGCGATTCATATCGCACTTGTTAGGTATTCACGTCTTTGGTTCCGTGTTCCAAGTTTGTTGTCCGCAACAGCAACGTCAGTAGTAGCTGAATAATTGACGGGCAGTCAAGGAACAAATCACCTGCCCAAAGATTCTTAGCCAATCAGTAGGCGTACTAGAAGTCAGACTAGAACCGAACAAAGCCGATCCTCCTAAGAAGAAAAGCATAAGCCAACTGTACCCCAGGTTATATGAACTGCGCAGTAATAACTACGTTTGAAAGGATAGCCACACAAAATAACTGGAACAGAAGTATCTGGGCTGTCAGACTGCAAGGTCAACTTACGGGGAAAGCAGCTGAGGCAGTTTCTGTGATAGCTCCATCCGATAGCTCTGATTACGATGTGGTTAAGTCTACATTATTTCGTAGGTTTCGGATAACCCCAGTTAGTTATTGACATCGTTTCAGCACCACACAAAAAGAAACGAACAAGTCCTTCGTGGACTAAGGGAAAAGACTAGAACAGCTTGAGGCCAAATGGTTGGAATTTGCTGATTACAGTTCGGTCAACGACCCGGCCATACTCCAAGGATACTTTAGCAGAATTTTTTGCCGACTGGCCGTAGAACAGTTCATTAATTCGATGAAGAATGCCCAGCTTCTTGTGAGACTGAGGGAGTTAGACAACCCATCCCTTGAAACTGTTACCAGAGCTGCACATAGTTTCTTCTTAGCAAGACAAGACGTGGTTGGCGAGAATTCAAAGGGTACTTCAAGAAACACTTCTCAGAAATCAACCAAGCCTAAACAGCCTTTCAAGAACCAAGAGAAGGAAGCATATGGCTGGGAGAAGAGGACCGCGGAAGTTCAGCAGAGATAGGCATCTTCGGGGTGTTTCAGTTGTGGGAAACCAGGACACCGTGCTAGAGACTGCAGGCAACTGCCGAAGACAAAGAGGGTAACCATGCTAGCAAGAGGTCGAAGTCCAGATAACGGTTTGGAGCGCTTCTACTACGAAGGAGAAGTTGAGAGCAAACCAGCGACATTCCTGGTAGATAGCGGTGCACCTCTCACAGTAATCCGCAAGAAGTACTTGAAAGGAGACCAGAGGATGGCACCTACCACAACAGAGATTTGCTGTGTTCAGGGGGACAGTGAATCGTATCCCATGCATCGTGTTCGCATGTAGGTTGGAGAAGGAGACAACTTATTTAGCGGGGAACTAGATCTAGCTGTGTCTGAAAACCTTCCAGTAGATGTAATTATAGGAAGATCTTTTCCGAAGTTCATGGAGCTTTGCATTCGGAAGGCAATATCGGTAAAACTTTCCATCAGCATCTTCCTGTGTACAAGAGGAAGAAGCTATTCTCATAACAGTAATGAACAAGACGTCGCCGACGAAGAAGGATGGGCATACCAGAAAATGATTTCACAGCTATTGATCTACCTGTGGAAGATCATATGAAAAAGCTGGCTAAAAGTCATAGAGAGTGGCGAAATCCAAAGAAGGCCTAGAGAGCCAATCAGAACTGCTCAGTCGACAACGTGCATCCGGCTGAGCTAACTTCAGAACAACTAGCAGAACTGCAGAAGAAAGATCCCACACTCACTTGCGCGTTTAAGAAAGTAGGTGATAGTCAAAATTACGTTCTGAACCAAGGACTTCTATACCGGAAAACACATTCGCGGATTGGGAACGAGGAAGTCTACCAGCTTGTTCTCCCAAGCCAGTACAGACCTTCTATAATCAAAATTTCACACGATTCACCGCTCAGCGGTCACACAGGAACCCTCCGTACTGCAGACCGGATCGTTCATTGATTCTTCTGGCCTTGGATACGTCGAGAAGTCAGGCAGTATGTGAGAACCTATGAGCCTTGCCAGCTCCTGCCTAAAAACAAGGCGAAAGGGAAGGTTCCGATTCTCTTTCTACCGACGATTGACGAACCGTTTAAGACAATTGCGATGGACATAGTTGGTCCCTTGATACCTTCCAGAATGGACATAGATTCTTTTTCGTCATCACAGATTGCTGCGCTCGCTACCCTGATGCAATCCCGTTGCAGACAACCAATGCCAAGAAAATCGCAGAAGTTCTTGAGCTGTACTTCTGTAGGGTAGGGGTACCGAAAGAAATTCTGACAGACCAAGGATTCAACTTTGTGTCAAAGACCTTACAGGAAGTAAATAAGCTGCACGGCATCAAGCCAATCCGGACATCACCATTTCACCCACAGACCGATGGTCTGTGTGAAAATCTCTACGGGACTAGTCCGCTCTCTAAAGAAGTACGTGTCTGAAAACCCTAAAGATTGGGACCGCTATGTCCCATACATACTCTTCGCATACAGAGAGACGCCACAGGCTTCAATCAAGTTCAGCCCTTTCGAGCTGCTATATGGACGAAGATATAGGGGGCCCCTCGACATTCTGAAAGAGGAATGGGAAGGTCAACGCCAGACTTTGGAATCGAGTCGGCCCGCCCGTGATCTCCTCTCGACAAGAGAAATACTCTAGTCTATGCTCACGGAAGCAAGAAAGAATCTCGAAGCTGCGTAGAAAAAACAGAAGCAACAGTACGACAAGAAGACAAAGCATAGGGAACTTCATATTGGTGACGAAGTCCTGGTCTTACTAGCTGCCGGGACTCACAACTGGAGACTACGTGACAAGGCCCGTTTCGTGTTCTATGGATAATCGGGCGCATCAACTATGAAATTTCACTACCAGACGCCAGGAAGAAAACCAAGATTCTCCACATCAATTTGCTTCGCAAATTCGAAAGGCGGTCGACGAACTTTGCTCTGAGTATCTTTGAAGTAGGTACCATTCCAGTTCTGGACACTAAAGTTTCTTCTTCAGCTAAGCAAGATGACTTCGAGTTGCTCAAGGATTCGTTTAACCATTTGAGTGAAACAAAGAAGAAAGAATTGTTAAACATTCTTGGAGAACTTTGTGGGACCTTCTCAAAAATAACCGGCCGAACAACGATCGTGAAACATTATACTGATACAGGCGGATCACAACCAAATCGCCCGAGACCTTATCGAATCCCCAGACCAGAAAACAAGCGATCGAGGTAGAGGTTCAACGAAAGCTTGAACTTGGGATCATCCAGCCGTCAACTATTCCTTGGTGTTCTCCGGTGGTTGTAGTTGCAAAACCAGATCAAACCATCCGCTTGTGTCTGAACTTTAGAGCTCTCAACTGGAATTCCAAATTTGACTCCTGTCCACTTCCGAAGATAAATGAGCTATTGGAAACTGTGGGAAACAAGAAAGTCTTCAGTATTCTCGACCTTACAAAAGGATACTGGCAGATCAAACTCACCAAGAAAGCATGGAGAAAACAGCTTTTCAAACTGAGTCAGCGCTATATGAGTTCTGTGGTGTCCCATTTGGCCTACATGGAGTGCCCGCAACATTCCAGCGTCTGATGGACCGAATACTACGGGACTGCCGTCATTTCGCGAAAGCCTATCTGGACAACATTATCATATTCAGTGATGATTGGCAGGAACCATGTACAAGAAGTCATCAGACGAATCACGGAAGCAGGTCCGAAGATCCACCCAAAGAAGTATAGCTTTGGAAAATCAGAAGTCCAGCATTTGGGACACATTGTTGGTAGTCGCAAGATAACACCCGTCGAGAGCAAGATCTATGCCCTCCAAAAATACCCATCACCCAGTTTGAAGAAAGATCTGCGTTCCTTTTAGGCATGGTTGCTTTCTATCAGAGGTTCATCCGCAATTTCTCTAGTCTAGCAGCGCCACTCACAGGGATGCTACAAAAGCGATGCCCAAATTCACTTAATTTGGATGACTGTCAAGAGGAAGCTTTTTAATAGCTGAAAAAAGCGCTTGTGAGAGCCCCTGTCTTATGGGCTTCTGATTTTTACAAGAATTTTGCGTTGCAGACGGACGCTTCGAATATTTGGCTTGGATCTGTTCTGACCCAGTATGACGATGATGGGGAGCACCAACAGTTTACAAAAGCAGGAAGCTCATCGCAGCAGAGCGAAACTTCTCGACAGTGGAGAAAGAGGCGTTGGCGTTGAAATGGGGAATAGAGAGTTGAAATGGCGTTGAAACGGGGAATTTTTATCTTCATGGTCGAAAATGACCATAATCTTTTGAAATGGCTTAACGTTTCCAGGAGTAACAACGGATGACTCAACTGTTTCACTTTAGCACTCGAGGTATTCCAGTTCGACATCCGTAGCCGACCTGGAACTCAGAACCAAATGCTGGCACACTCTCCCGTTCAGTGTAGACAGTTTGTATACAGTTTGTTTTTTTTGGTTTATTTGGTTTTTCTTTGGTTAGATGAACCCCCGAAACTGGCCAGCATGCTTCAGAAGAATTTTGGAGACGACAGGGTCTGGTGATCGCTACCGGACTCTAAAAACGAGCCACGAGGAATGAACCAGAGTTTGCCAGGTTCTACAATCTAAAAATATCTGGTATTGCTGACGAGGAAGGTGCCTACTACTAGTTCCATCAAGAACTCTTGTGCCGTAAAAATAAAAGAAAAGATGGCACTTGACACGTCAGCCTGATAATACCGTCACAATTTCGTGCGAGGCTGATACTACAGGCTGATCGTTCAGCCCGAAATTAGTAGTGACCACCAGTCCACAGAGGGCGTGTTGCCACGTCGAAAATGCTACTGGCCCACATATATTGACCAACAGCTTACATTGACTTAAACAGTACATTAGATGGCTGTTTCTGTAGAGTTTTTAGTGGGAACCAGGTGTTTCAGGGTTATACCATTCGGTTTTGGGAATGAATTTTGGACGTTTATTGTGTGATTGCCCAATGCGGGCAACTTTCAGGGGGAGGAATGTCACGGCACCCGTGTCCTTTTTTGTTGTTGTTTATTATAAGTGAGAAGAGTTATGATTATTTTAGTTGAGGACCCCTCAGTGCCTGTTTATTTCCGCAATGTTTAATTCGTATATCTGGCTGCTGAATGCGAGTGGAATTGATTCATTTTTGAATGGGTGTAGTTGGATGCGAGCCGGCGTTTGTTCAGAGAAGATCGTATCTTTTGTGTGTGTTAATAAAATTATATGTCCTAAGCCGAAGTGGATAAAGGTTGCTAAAGTATTGAAATTCCGTTTCTTAGAGTTTCGATTACTATTGAGCTGGTCGCTCCTTACTTACAGTTCACTACCACGAACTGTTTGAAACTCATGAAAACAGATGAATTTACAGAGAGAAAAGCTCAGATTCCGAAACGAGAGTGAATTATATCAAGTTGTAAACGAACGGGATTGCCAAGGCGTAAAACAATAGTTTAAGGCATAGCAATACTAAAAACCCAAGGTTCTAAACCACTGTTATGCCGCATTTTTTTTTCAAAATTAGCATTTACGATAATGTTCATTTTTCGATAGCACTTATTGAATATGTTTCCAGCAAACACCTCCAGCATCCCATTCAGTCGGGACGGCCTGCTTTTTGCCTGGCCCTATGTAGATAACCGAAACGGGCGATGTTTGATAATCTTTCTTTCTCAATATATCATTATCCAAAAATTTATCCACAAAGAATGATCTTGCAGTCTCAATCACACAATTCACAAAAATTCAGTTCACTTTCTATTGAATAACTAAAAAGACTAGGGAAATTTTGATTGCCTTTTCTAATTTAGTTTAATATCTTCAAACATAGTTGGCTTTGCAAAGAAATGAGATATTTCCTAAGGGACAGAAAAAAAATCGAGTTTCTAGGGGTGGTCAAATCCAGAAATCTCAATTCTGAACAATATTATTCCTTTTTATCATAACTTATTCATTTTTTTATACTTAAAGAAGATGTAAAATAAAATAATCATAGACGTAAATAAAACAATAAATAATTCTCAAAACTAGACACGGAAGTTCATTTCAGTTACACGATTTACCTCTGACTTTTTTCAATCCCTTTTTGTTTCGCATGCTGAACAATGGTGCACTGTACCGATCTTCTGATTTTTTGTCTTTCGTTGGGATTGCAATCCGTGACTGGGGACAAATCATCTGACGCTTCCCTGAATCAGCTAATAATTTTATAATGGTAATAATTTAACGATTATGTTTACTGGATAGGAGTAGAAATGACCCTGAAGGTCCCATTGCTCACCCCTGCTGCCACCTACAACTTTTTTTAACACCAAATATGTGCATAGCCTCCCTAGGGAGAACACGTGGTTAATGGGGTCAATGACCTAAATTTCCAAAGGTGTCGATGTTGTTGATGTTGTAAGTGCACGCTCTCAGCGAATGTCAAGGTCGATGTTGTTGTTGTTGTAAGTGCACGCTCTCAGCAAATGTCAAGGTCGATGTTGTTGTTGTTGTAAGAGCATGCTCGAGGCGAATGTTATGCCGTCCAGGAATTTGGAACACCTGTGCTGTCGACCTCAATTCCCCTATCGTGAATCAATAATTCCCCTTAGAAACAACAAATTAATTCCCCTTTCTTGACGGATCAATCAACCAATGACATCATCTGTCAGACTTTAAAAATTTTCGCCTAGAAACGATTCTCCAGGAATAGACCCAAGTCATTAATGTCTTTGCCTCGGAAACAACTCTACTGGTCGAACTCCAAAAGATATTAATAACCAAACGCCATGGAAACAATTCTCAAAGAAACATCTTAGCGATGAATTGTTTTAGCGTGGGAATCAGGTTTCTTAGTAATTTGAAATGTGTCAGCGCAGAGATGCCAAAAACAAAAGGAACACGCTGAAATTACGTTTAGGGATTATTTGGGCGAAACCGTTTTAGACAGGTTATGGAATTATTTCGGCGAAACAGTTAGAGACATTTCAAAAGATGATTTAAAAGATGATTTTAGAAGAGGATTTGAGGGTGAAACTCTATGGTCGCTATAATACACAAGTTCCATTTGAACAGTGTTGTGAGGTCCCCTACCACAACCCCAAAGGGTTCCGATCCCCCCACCCCAACCCCGAAGGAAGCCACCGGTCCTCAAAGGTTCTCCGGATTCCCAAAGGGCCCCCGGCGCCCCAAAGGCTCCTGAGCCCGCATTTTAATACCTTTTTAAGGCTTTATTATATCTTTTCAGAACAAATTATTATTTTAGGGAATTATTTCGGCGAAACAGTTAGAGACATTTTAAAAGATGATTTTTGAAGAGATTTTAGAAGAGGATTTGAGGGTGAAACTCTGTGGTCGTTATAATACACAAGTTCCATTTGAACAGTGTCGTGAGGTCCTCTACCCCAACCCCAAAGGGTTCCGATCCCCCCACCCCAACCCCGAAGGAAGCGCCCGGTCCTCAAAGGTCCCCCCAAGCTCCCAAAGGACCACCCGGCCCTCAAGGGTCCCACAGAGCCTCAAAGGCTCTCCCCGAGCCCCGTCTTTCGTTGATGTGTGTTGTCTGAAACTTATGATTTGGGATATGTAAATTACTATTTCGGGCTTTTCTGAGTTGGATTTCTTAGTCTTTCATAGGTATGTGTTGTCTGAAACCTATGATTTGGGATGTGTGGGTTGCTATTTTTTGACTTTTCTGATCTGGATTTCTTAGCCGTTCATAGGTGAGTGTTGTCTGAAACTTATGATTTGGGGTGGTTAATTTGCTATTTCCGGCTTTTATTAGCTAGGTTTCTTAGCCTTTCATAGGTGTGTGTTGTCAGAAAATTATGATTTGGGATGTGTAGTTTGCTATTTGGACTTTTCAGAGCTAGGATTCTTAGTCCATCATAGGTGTTTGTTGTCTGAAACCAATAGTTTGGGATGAGTAGTTTGCTATTTCAGGCTTTTATGAGCTAGGTTTCTTAGCCTTTCGTAGGTGTGTGTTGACTGAAACTTATGATTTGGGATATGTAAATTACTATTTCGGGCTTTTCTGAGTTGGAGATCTTAGTCTTTCATAGGTATGTGTTGTCTGGAACCTATGATTTGGGATGTGTGGGTTGCTATTTTTTGACTTTTCCGAGCTGGATTTCTTAGCCGTTCATAGGTGAGTGTTGTCTGAAACTTATGATTTGGGGTGGTTAATTTGCTATTTCCGGCTTTTATTAGCTAGGTTTCTTAGCCTTTCATAGGTGTGTCTTGTCAGAAAATTATGATTTGGGATGTGTAGTTTGCTATTTGGACTTTTGAGAGCTAGGATTCTTAGTCCATCATAGGTGTTTGTTGTCTGAAACCAATAGTTTGGGATGAGTAGTTTGCTATTTCAGGCTTTTATGAGCTAGGTTTCTTAGTCTTTCATAGGTATGTGTTGTCTGAAACCTATGATTTGGGATATGTAAATTACTATTTCGGGCTTTTCTAAGCTAGATTTCTTAGTCTTTTGTTGGTGTGTGTTGTCTGAAACCTATGATTTGGGATGTGTGGGTTGCTATTTTTGACTTTTCTGAGCTGGATTTCTTAGCCTTTCATAGGTGTCTGTTGTCTGAAACCTATAGTTTGGGATGAGTGGTTTGCTATTTTTGACTTTTCTGAGCTAGGTTTCTTAGCCATTCATAGGTATGTGCTGTCAGAAAATTATGATTTGGGATGTGTAGTTTGCTTTTTGGAATTTTCAGAGCTATGATTCTTAGTCTCTCATAGGCGTTTGTTGTCTGAAACTTCTAGTTTGGGATGAATAGTTTGCTATTTCAGGCTTTTCTGAGCTAAGGTTTCCTAGTATTTCGTAGGTGAATGTTGTCTGAAACTTATGATTTGGGATATGTAAATTACAATTTCGGGCTTTTCTAAGCTAGATTTCCTAGTCTTTCGTTGGTGTGTGTTGTCTGAAACCTATGATTTGGGATGGGTGGATTGCTATTTTTGACTTTTCTGAGCTGGATTTCTTAGCCTTTCATAGGTGTGTGCTGTCTGAAACCTATGATTTGGGATGGTTAATTTGCTATTTTTGAATTTTCTGAGCTAGGTTTCTTAGCCTTTCATATGTGTGTGCTGTCAGAAAATTATGATTTGGGATTTGTAGTTTGCTTTTTGGACTTTTCAGAGCTAGGATTCTTAGTCCCTCATAGGTGTTTGTTGTCTGAAACCTATAGTTTGGGATGAGTAGTTTGCAATTTCAGGCTTTTCATAGCCAGATTTCTTAGCCTTTCATAGGTGCGTGCTTTCAGAAAATTATGATTTGGGAGGTGTAGTTTGCTTTTTGGACTTTTCAGAGCTAGGATTCTTAGTCACTCATAGGTGTTTGTTGTCTGAAACTTCGAATTTGGGATGAGTAGTTGGCTATTTCAGACATTTCTGAGCTAAGGCTTCTTAGTATTTCGTAGTTGAATGTTGTCTGAAACTTATGATTTGGGATATGTAAATTACTATTTCGGGCTTTTCTGAGTTGGATTTCTTAGTCTTTCATAGGTGTGTGGTGTCTGAAACCTATGATTTGGGATGTGTGGGTTGCTATTTTTTGACTTTTCTGAGCTGGATTTCTGAGCCTTTCGTAGGTGTGTGTTGACTGAAACCTATGATTTGGGATGTGTAGTTTGCTGTTTGGACCTTTCAGAGCTAGATTTCTTAGCCTTTCATAGGTCTGTGCTTTCAGAAAATTATGATTTGGGAGGTGTAGTTTGCTATTTCAGGCTTTTATGAGCTAGGTTTCTTAGCCTTGCGTAGGTGTGTGTTGACTGAAACTTATGATTTGGAATATGTAAATTACTATTTCGGGCTTTTCTAAGCTAGATTTCTTAGTCTATCGTTGGTGTCTGTTGTCTGAAACCTATGATTTGGGATGTGTGGGTTGCTATTTTGACTTTTCTGAGCTGGATTTATTAGCCTTTCATAGGTGTGTGTTGACTAAAACCTATGATTGGGATGAGTGGTTTGCTATTTTTGACTTTTCTGAGCTAGATTTCTTAGCCTTTCATAGGTATGTGTTGTCAGAATATTAAGATTTGGGATGTGTAGTTTGCTTTTTGGACTTTTCAGAGCTATGATTCTTAGTCTCTCATAGGCGTTTGTTGTCTGAAACTTCTAGTTTGGGATGAATAGTTTGCTATTTCAGGCTTTTCTGAGCTAAGGTTTCATAGTATTTCGTAGGTGAATGTTGTCTGAAACTTATGATTTGGGATATGTAAATTACTATTTCGGGCTTTTCTAAGCTAGATTTCTTAGTCTTTCGTTGGTGTGTGTTGTCTGAAACCTATGATTTGGGATGGGTGGATTGCTACTTTTGACTTTTCTGAGCTGGATTTCTTAGCCTTTCTTAGGTGTTTGTTGTCTGAAACCTATAGTTTGGGATGACTAGTTTGCTATTTTGACTTTTCTGAGCTAGGTTTCTTAGCCTTTCATAGGTGTGTGCTGTGAGAAAATTATGATTTGGGATATGTAAATTACTATTTCGGGCTTTTCTGAGTTGGATTTCTTAGTCTTTCATAGGTTTGTGTTGTCTGAAACCTATGATTTGGGATGTGTGGGTTGCTATTTTTTGACTTTTCCGAGCTGGATTTCTTAGCCGTTCATAGGTGAGTGTTGTCTGAAACTTATGATTTGGGATGGTTAATTTGCTATTTCCGGCTTTTATTAGCTAGGTTTCATAGCCTTTCATAGGTGTGTGTTGTCAGAAAATTATGATTTGGGATGTGTAGTTTGCTATTTGGACTTTTCAGAGCTAGGATTCTTAGTCCATCATAGATGTTTGTTGTCTGAAACCAATAGTTTGGGATGAGTAGTTTGCTATTTCAGGCTTTTCTGAGCTAGATTTCTTAGCCTTTCATTGGTGTGTGCTTTCAGAAAATTATGATTTGGGATATGTAAATTACTATTTCGGGCTTTTCTGAGTTGGATTTCTTAGTCTTTCATAGGTATGTGTTGTCTGAAACCTATGATTTGGGATGTGTGGGTTGCTATTTTTTGACTTTTCCGAGCTGGATTTCTTAGCCGTTCATAGGTGAGTGTTGTCTGAAACTTATGATTTGGGATGGTTAATTTGCTATTTCCGGCTTTTATTAGCTAGGTTTCTTAGCCTTTCATAGGTGTGTGTTGTCAGAAAATTATGATTTGGGATGTGTAGTTTGCTATTTGGACTTTTCAGAGCACTTAGCCTTTCATAGGTGTGTGTTGTCAGAAAATTATGATTTGGGAATGTGTAGTTTGCTATTTGAACTTTTCAGAGCTAGGATTCTTAGTCCATCATAGGTGTTTGTTGTCTGAAACCAATAGTTTGGAATGAGTAGTTTGCTATTTCAGGCTTTTCTGAGCTAGATTTCTTAGCCTTTCATTGGTGTGTGCTTTCAGAAAATTATGATTTGGGAGGTGTAGTTTGCTTTTTGGACTTTTCAGAGCTAGGATTCTTAGTCCCTTATAGGTGTTTGTTGTCTGAAACTTCGAATTTGGGATGAGTAGTTGGCTATTTCAGACATTTCTGAGCTAAGGCTTCTTAGTATTTCGTAGTTGAATGTTGTCTGAAACTTATGATTTGGGATATGTAAATTACTATTTCGGGCTTTTCTGAGTTGGATTTCTTAGTCTTTCATAGGTGTGTGGTGTCTGAAACCTATGATTTGGGATGTGTGGGTTGCTATTTTTTGACTTTTCTGAGCTGGATTTCTGAGCCTTTCGTAGGTTTGTGTTGACTGAAACCTATGATTTGGGATGTGTAGTTTGCTGTTTGGACCTTTCAGAGCTAGATTTCTTAGCCTTTCATAGGTCTGTGCTTTCAGAAAATTATGATTTGGGAGGTGTAGTTTGCTATTTCAGGCTTTTATGAGCTAGGTTTCTTAGCCTTGCGTAGGTGTGTGTTGACTGAAACTTATGATTTGGGATATGTAAATTACTATTTCGGGCTTTTCTAAGCTAGGTTTCTTAGTCTTTCGTTGGTGTGTGTTGTCTGAAACCTATGATTTGGGATGGGTGGATTGCTACTTTTGACTTTTCTGAGCTGGATTTATTAGCCTTTCATAGGTGTGTGTTGACTAAAACCTATGATTGGGATGAGTGGTTTGCTATTTTTGACTTTCCTGAGCTAGATTTCTTAGCCTTTCATAGGTATGTGTTGTCAGAATATTAAGATTTGGGATGTGTAGTTTGCTTTTTGGACTTTTCAGAGCTATGATTCTTAGTCTCTCATAGGCGTTTGTTGTCTGAAACTTCTAGTTTGGGATGAATAGTTTGCTATTTCAGGCTTTTCCGAGCTAAGGTTTCATAGTATTTCGTAGGTGAATGTTGTCTGAAACTTATGATTTGGGATATGTAAATTACTATTTCGGGCTTTTCTAAGCTAGATTTCTTAGTCTTTCGTTGGTGTGTGTTGTCTGAAACCTATGATTTGGGATGGGTGGATTGCTACTTTTGACTTTTCTGAGCTGGATTTCTTAGCCTTTCTTAGGTGTTTGTTGTCTGAAACCTATAGTTTGGGATGACTAGTTTGCTATTTTGACTTTTCTGAGCTAGGTTTCTTAGCCTTTCATAGGTGTGTGCTGTGAGAAAATTATGATTTGGGATATGTAAATTACTATTTCGGGCTTTTCTGAGTTGGATTTCTTAGTCTTTCATAGGTTTGTGTTGTCTGAAACCTATGATTTGGGATGTGTGGGTTGCTATTTTTTGACTTTTCCGAGCTGGATTTCTTAGCCGTTCATAGGTGAGTGTTGTCTGAAACTTATGATTTGGGATGGTTAATTTGCTGTTTCCGGCTTTTGTTAGCTAGGTTTCATAGCCTTTCATAGGTGTGTGTTGTCAGAAAATTATGATTTGGGATGGTTAATTTGCTATTTGGACTTTTCAGAGCTAGGATTCTTAGTCCATCATAGATGTTTGTTGTCTGAAACCAATAGTTTGGGATGAGTAGTTTGCTATTTCAGGCTTTTCTGAGCTAGATTTCTTAGCCTTTCATTGGTGTGTGCTTTCAGAAAATTATGATTTGGGATATGTAAATTACTATTTCGGGCTTTTCTGAGTTGGATTTCTTAGTCTTTCATAGGTATGTGTTGTCTGAAACCTATGATTTGGGATGTGTGGGTTGCTATTTTTTGACTTTTCCGAGCTGGATTTCTTAGCCGTTCATAGGTGAGTGTTGTCTGAAACTTATGATTTGGGATGGTTAATTTGCTATTTCCGGCTTTTATTAGCTAGGTTTCTTAGCCTTTCATAGGTGTGTGTTGTCAGAAAATTATGATTTGGGATGTGTAGTTTGCTATTTGGACTTTTCAGAGCACTTAGCCTTTCATAGGTGTGAGTTGTCAGAAAATTATGATTTGGGAATGTGTAGTTTGCTATTTCAGACTTTTCTGAGCTAGGTTTCTTAGTCATTTCGTAGGTGATGTTGTTTGAAACCTGTGATTTGGGATATGTAATTACTATTTCAGGCTTTTCTGAGCTAGATTTCTTGTCTTTCGTTGGTGTGTGTTGTCTGAAACCTATGATTTGGGATGTGTGGGTTGCTATTTTTTTTGACTTTTCTGAGCTGGATTCTTAGTCCTCTCATAGGTGTGTGTTGTCTGAAACCTATGATTTGGGATGAGTAGTTGGCTATTTCAGACTTTTCTGAGCTAAGGTTTCTTGGAAAATAATCACAAATCATAGTATAGCTTTTCCTATCTTCTACGGAAAAATTTGAACTAAACTTTAAATTTTTTATGTCTTGGTGAATTGGAAGCTTAAACTGAAATGGAAGCTTTTTATTTTCTCTGGAGAAATTAGAATTGAATTGTGTTCTTTGGTAAAATTCAGAAGAGAACTTGAACTTTTCTATCTTCTTTGAAAAATTTGGAACAGTATTTTAAATTTTTCCTCTCTTTGAGAAAAATCTGAATTGAAGTGGAAACTTTTTATATTATTTTGGGGAAATAGAATTGATCATGTTGGAAATAGTAAATTACACACCTCAAATCATAAGTTTCAGACAACACACACCTACGAAATACTAAGAAACCTTAGCTCAGAAAAGCCTGAAATAGCTAACTACTCATCCCAAACTGTTGGTTTCAGACAAGAAACACCTATGAGGGACTAAGAATCCTAGCTCTGAAAAGTCCAAAAAGCAAACTACAAATCCCAAATCATAAGTTTCAGACAACATTCACCTATGAAATACTAGGTAACGTTAGCTCAGAAAAGTCAAAAATAGCAAACCACTCATCCCAAATCATAGGTTTCAGTCAACACACACCTATGAGAGACTAAGAAATCCAGCTCAGAAAAGTCAAAAAAAAAATAGCAACCCACACATCCCAAATCATAGGTTTCAGACAACACACACCAACGAAAGACAAGAAATCTAGCTTAGAAAAGCCCGAAATAGTAATTTACATATCCCAAATCATAAGTTTCAAACAACATTCACCTACAAAATACTAAGAAACCTTAGCTCAGAAAAGCCTGAAATAGCAAACTACTCATTCCAAACTAGAAGTTTCAGACAACAAACACCTATAAGGGACTAAGAATCCTAGCTCTGAAAAGTCCAAAAAGCAAACTACACCTCCCAAATCATAATTTTCTGAAAGCACACACCAATGAAAGGCTAAGAAATCTAGCTCAGAAAAGCCTGAAATAGCAAACTACTCATTCCAAACTATTGGTTTCAGACAACAAACACCTATGATGGACTAAGAATCCTAGCTCTGAAAAGTTCAAATAGAAAACTACACATTCCCAAATCATAATTTTCTGACAACACACACCTATGAAAGGCTAAGTGCTCTGAAAAGTCCAAATAGCAAACTACACATCCCAAATCATAATTTTCTGACAACACACACCTATGAAAGGCTAAGAAACCTAGCTAATAAAAGCCGGAAATAGCAAATTAACCATCCCAAATCATAAGTTTCAGACAACACTCACCTATGAACGGCTAAGAAATCCAGCTCGGAAAAGTAAAAAAATAGCAACCCACACATCCCAAATCATAGGTTTCAGACAACACATACCTATGAAAGACTAAGAAATCCAACTCAGAAAGACCCGAAATAGTAATTTACATATCCCAAATCATAATTTTCTGAAAGCACACACCAATGAAAGGCTAAGAAATCTAGCTCAGAAAAGCCTGAAATAGCAAACTACTCATCCCAAACTATTGGTTTCAGACAACAAACACCTATGATGGACTAAGAATCCTAGCTCTGAAAAGTCCAAATAGCAAACTACACATCCCAAATCATAATTTTCTGACAACACACACCTATGAAAGGCTATGAAACCTAGCTAATAAAAGCCGGAAATAGCAAATTAACCATCCCAAATCATAAGTTTCAGACAACACTCACCTATGAACGGCTAAGAAATCCAGCTCGGAAAAGTCAAAAAATAGCAACCCACACATCCCAAATCATAGGTTTCAGACAACACAAACCTATGAAAGACTAAGAAATCCAACTCAGAAAAGCCCGAAATAGTAATTTACATATCCCAAATCATAATTTTCTGACAGCAAACACCTATGAAAGGCTAAGAAACCTAGCTAAGAAAAGTCAAAAATAGCAAACTAGTCATCCCAAACTATAGGTTTCAGACAACAAACACCTATGAAAGGCTAAGAAATCCAGCTCAGAAAAGTCAAAAGTAGCAATCCACCCATCCCAAATCATAGGTTTCAGACAACACACACCAACGAAAGACTGAGAAATCTAGCTTAGAAAAGCTCGAAATAGTAATTTACATATCCCAAATCATAAGTTTCAGACAACATTCACCTACGAAATACTATGAAACCTTAGCTCAGAAAAGCCTGAAATAGCAAACTATTCATCCCAAACTAGAAGTTTCAGACAACAAACGCCTATAAGAGACTAAGAATCATAGCTCTGAAAAGTCCAAAAAGCAAACTACACACCCCAAATCTTAATTTTCTGACAACACATACCTATGAAAGGCTAAGAAATCTAGCTCAGAAAAGTCAAAAATAGCAAACCACTCATCCCAATCATAGGTTTTAGTCAACACACACCTATGAAAGGCTAATAAATCCAGCTCAGAAAAGTCAAAAATAGCAACCACACATCCCAAATCATAGGTTTCAGACAACACACACCAACGAAAGACTAAGAAATCTAGCTTAGAAAAGCCCGAAATAGTAATTTACATATCCCAAATCATAAGTTTCAGTCAACACACACCAACGAAAGACAAGAAATCTAGCTTAGAAAAGCCCGAAATAGTAATTTACATATCCCAAATCATAAGTTTCAGACAACATTCACCTACGAAATACTAAGAAACCTTAGCTCAGAAAAGTCTGAAATAGCCAACTACTCATCCCAAACTAGAAGTTTCAGACAACAAACACCTATAAGAAACCTAGAAACCTAGGCTAAGAAACCTAGCTCATAAAAGCCTGAAATAGCAAACTACACCTCCCAAATCATAGTTTTCTGAAAGCACACACCTATGAAAGGCTAAGAAATCTAGCTCTGAAAGGTCCAAACAGCAAACTACACATCCCAAATCATAGGTTTCAGTCAACACACACCTACGAAAGGCTCAGAAATCCAGCTCAGAAAAGTCAAAAATTAGCAACCCACACATCCCAAATCATAGGTTTCAGACACCACACACCTATGAAAGACTAAGAAATCCAACTCAGAAAAGCCCGAAATAGTAATTTACATATCCCAAATCATAAGTTTCAGACAACATTCAACTACGAAATACTAAGAAACCTTAGCTCAGAAAAGTCTGAAATAGCCAACTACTCATCCCAAACTCGAATTTTCAGACAACAAACACCTATGAGTGACTAAGAATCCTTGCTCTGAAAAGTCCAAAAAGCAAACTACGCCTCCCAAATCATAATTTTCTGAAAGCACACACCTATGAAAGGCTAAGAAATCTGGCTATGAAAAGCCTGAAATAGCAAACTACTCATCCCAAACTATAGGTTTCAGACAACAAACACCTATGAGGGACTAAGAATCCTAGCTCTGAAAAGTCCAAAAAGCAAACTACAAATCCCAAATCATAATTTTCTGACAGCACACACATATGAAAGGCTAAGAAACCTAGCTCAGAAAAGTCAAAAATAGCAAATTAACCATCCCAAATCATAGGTTTCAGACAGCACACACCTATGAAAGGCTAAGAAATCCAGCTCAGAAAAGTCAAAAATAGCAATCCACCCATCCCAAATCATAGGTTTCAGACAACACACACCAACGAAAGACTAGGAAATCTAGCTTAGAAAAGCCCGAAATAGTAATTTACATATCCCAAATCATAAGTTTCAGACAACATTCACCTACGAAATACTAGGAAACCTTAGCTCAGAAAAGCCTGAAATAGCAAACTATTCATCCCAAACTAGAAGTTTCAGACAACAAACGCCTATGAGAGACTAAGAATCATAGCTCTGAAAAGTCCAAAAAGCAAGCTACACATCCCAAATCATAATTTTCTGACAGCACATACCTGTGAATGGCTAAGAAACCTAGCTCAGAAAAGTCAAAAATAGCAAACTACTCATCCCAAACTATAGGTTTCAGACAACAAACACCTATGAAAGGCTAAGAAATCCAGCTCAGAAAAGTCAAAAATAGCAACCCACACATCCCAAATCATAGGTTTCAGACAACACACACCAACGAAAGACTAAGAAATCTAGCTTAGAAAAGCCCGAAATAGTAATTTACATATCTCAAATCATAGGTTTCAGACAACACATACCTATGAAAGACTAAGAAACCTAGCTCATAAAAGCCTGAAATAGCAAACTACTCATCCCAAACTATTGGTTTCAGACAACAAACACCTATGATGGACTAAGAATCCTAGCTCTGAAAAGTCCAAATAGCAAACTACACATCCCAAATCATAATTTTCTGACAAGACACACCTATGAAAGGCTAAGAAACCTAGCTAATAAAAGCCGGAAATAGCAAATTAACCACCCCAAATCATAAGTTTCAGACAACACTCACCTATGAACGGCTAAGAAATCAAGCTCGGAAAAGTCAAAAAATAGCAACCCACACATCCCAAATCATAGGTTTCAGACAACACATACCTATGAAAGACTAAGAAATCCAACTCAGAAAAGTCCGAAATAGTAATTTACATCTGCCAAATCATAAGTTTCAGTCAACACACACCTACGAAAGGCTAAGAAACCTAGCTCATAAAAGCCTGAAATAGCAAACTACTCATCCCAAACTATTGGTTTCAGACAACAAACACCTATGATGGACTAAAAATCCTAGCTCTGAAAAGTCCAAATAGCAAACTACACATCCCAAATCATAATTTTCTGACAACACACACCTATGAAAGGCTAAGAAACCTAGCTAATAAAAGCCGGAAATAGAAAATTAACCACCCCAAATCATAAGTTTCATACAACACTCACCTATGAACGGCTAAGAAATCCAGCTCGGAAAAGTAAAAAAATAGCAACCCACACATCCCAAATCATAGGTTTCAGACAACACATACCTATGAAAGACTAAGAAATCCAACTCAGAAAAGTCCGAAATAGTAATTTACATATCCCAAATCATAAGTTTCAGACAACACACATAAACGAAAGACGGGGCTCGGGGAGAGCCTTTGAGGCTCTGTGGGACCCTTGAGGGCCGGGTAGTCCTTTGGGAGCTTGGGGGGACCTTTGAGGACTGGGCGCTTCCTTCGGGGTTGGGGTGGGGGGATTGGAACCCTTTGGGGTTGGGGTAGAGGACCTCACGACACTGTTCAAATGGAACTTGTGTATTATAACGACCACAGAGTTTCACCCTCAAATCCTCTTCTAAAATCTCTTCAAAATCATCTTTTAAAATGTCTCTAACTGTTTCGCCGAAATAATTCCCTAAAATAATAAATTGTTCTTAAAAGATATAATAAAGCCTTAAAAAAGTATTAAAATGGGGGCTCAGGAGCCTTTGGGGCGCCGGGGGCTCTTTGGGAATCCGGAGAACCTTTGAGGACCGGTGGCTTCCTTCGGGGTTGGGGTGGGGGGATCGGAACCCTTTGGGGTTGTGGTAGGGGACATCACAACACTGTTCAAATGGAACTTGTGTATTATAACGACCATAGAGTTTCACCCTCAAATCCTCTTCTAAAATCATCTTTTAAATCATCTTTTAAAATGTCTCTAACTGTTTCGCCGAAATAATTCCATAACCTGTCTAAAACGGTTTCGCCCAAATAATCCCTAAACGTAATTTCAGCGTGTTCCTTTTGTTTTTGGCATCTCTGCGCTGACACATTTCAAATTACTAAGAAACCTGATTCCCACGCTAAAACAATTCATCGCTAAGATGTTTCTTTGAGAATTGTTTCCATGGCGTTTGGTTATTAATATCTTTTGGAGTTCGACCAGTAGAGTTGTTTCCGAGGCAAAGACATTAATGACTTGTATCTATTCCTGGAGAATCGTTTCTAGGCGAAAATTTTTAAAGTCTGACAGATGATGTCATTGGTTGATTGATCTGTCAAGAAAGGGGAATTAATTTGTTGTTTCTAAGGGGAATTATTGATTCACGATAGGGGAATTGAGGTGGACAGCACAGGTGTTCCAAATTCCTCGACGTCATAACATTCGCCTCGAGCATGCACTTACAACAACAACAACATCGACCTTGACATTCGCTGAGAGCGTGCACTTACAACAACAACAACATCGACCTTGACATTCACTGAGAGCGTGCACTTACAACATCAACAACATCGACACCTTTGGAAATTTAGGTCATTGACCCCATTAACCACGTGTTCTCCCTAGGGAGGCTATGCGCATATTTGGTGTTAAAAAAGTTGTAGGTGGCAGCAGGGGTGAGCAATGGGACCTTAGGGTCATTTCTACTGATAGGAAAAAAAAGAAATAAACCTAATGGTTCGTTTACGCATTGCGGAAATTCATGCGAATTTAGCAATCCGTGCGGAAATTCCGTCGGTTTTCGTGCTAGAAAAAATCTCTAGCTTTCCGCAACGTTTTGGTCAAATCAGGACGGAATCTTGGCAAGGTTTTTAAATGAATAAGACCATGAGCATGGATTATGAAAAACTACACAATCTTATAACTTTGGTTCAAGGCTACCCTAGCTTGTATGATCCTGCGCACCAAGGCTAGAAGAAAACTAAGAAAAATGGTGTCATTTGGCTCTCTATTGCTCAACAGCTTTCAGAAGAGGGAAAGAACATAGGTAACGCTGTTGCAATAATTTGAAATCTTTGCCTTAAAACGCAGTGTTATTTAGCCATAGTTCGAACAGAAAAGGATTTCCGGATTTCCGCAATGTGAAAACAAACCATAAGACTGTGTGTATAACGCTAATTTGTAATGGCAGAATATTATTTCCGCCACTGTACCCTTTCTAGGGACTGCAAATAAGAAGATCTTCCATAGTATCACAGTTCACTGGTCCGAGGCAGATCTATCAGAAGATGTAGCACCCATAACCTAACTCAGATTTTTTTAGACTCATGATTATACTGCCTTTGCATTTCAGGTAAATAGTGCAAACAAACATTACTATCTCCCGTGCCCAAAAATAATTAAAACGCCCAAAAAGATAATGAACAAGGCTGACGACCTCGTAAATTAGGCCCAATCCAGTCAACTGAAAATTTGAAACAGTCAGCTTGTTTTAATACCAGCCCAACTACCCTACCTAAAAACGTTTTTAAGTTACCCTTTCTTACATCAAAAATACTGCGTAACAGTTCTTTTTAACAAATTTATAAGTTATCTTTGTCAAATCTGTGTTTTCTGAGCTGAAACCTATAAAAACCAACTTAAGAGCCTTAGTTAAACAATTTACTTTTATTCTGTTCTGAAACTCAATAAAATAATTTTTTTTTCACTTATTGTCTCCTTTTCTAGAATTTTTCCAGAAAATCTGTCCACGCTACAGTTTTCCATCCCATTTATTTGTTGAAAATCTGAAAGATGAAGAACAAGATGAAAGTATGAACCTACTCTCCCAGTTTTTCATCCCAATTTTCTCGAAAGCAGATAGTCTTGTTGCATTATAAGCTTACTTGCATTTGAAAAGATTCCAATTCAGAGAAATTAATTCAATTTAATTTAGAAGTTTCATTTCATTTCTAAAATACTTGATTAAAAATATATTTGTTTGAAACTTAAGTTACAACTGCGGTTCAATTAAAATTCATCCAAAGGACCATTGTACGGTGAAGGTGTAATTAGAACTAATAAAAATTTATAAAAATAAAAGTACCAATAAAAAAATTACCTATAAAATTACAATAAATAGAGCCATGCCAGTAGAACGAAAGATGCACAGTAATAAGTGACTAAGTAAATAAGTAGAAAAGTACACAGAAATAAGAAGCGATGTTTATGTATCCTAACTCCACTTGAGGGTATATGTGCAACTTTACTACTCAAATTAATGAATAAAATACAATAAAAAAAGGTGTTTTTTCCAGAACTAACAAATCCGCACATATAATTTAAATTGGTCCCACTTTGTCAGGTTTCAAGAGAATTATAAAATTGCAGTCTTGTCAAGCATCGACTCACTTTCTCTACTTAGGCCTGTCTGAGTTGCTGCGTGCGCAGAAATTTTAGGGGTACAAAGTTTCAAATAAATAATTCAATTGTAATCATTTTGTAGTGAATTTGAAGATTGAATTCAGTTGAATTTATTGATGATGTAAGTCAACAACTAGTTTTAGAAGACCATTTTTAACTAAACTTTACCGAATTAGACTTATAAGAAAGTCCATCACTAGATATTGCACAGAATCATTCTACAAGTGTTTGTTTCAATTCAGTACAATTGGATTCTGAAGAAAACAACTTTGACAATCATAATATATATTTGAAAAGTTCTTTGCATAGTTAAAAAACACAGAATACTGAAAAGACGGAAAGAAACACATACAGGGATAAAGCAATATTTTTGTGATGAATGTGACAAGAGCTTTTCTCGTGTGTGCCATTTGAAAGTTTATCAAAGAATGCACATCGGTGAAAAACCTTTTAAATGTAAGGCCTGTGAGAATTTTTTTTTTGTTAGGCAGTTTGATTAAGCACCAAAGAGTACACAATGGTGAGAAACCCTTTATATGTGATGTATGTGAGAAAGTTTTTTCTCAGTCAAGCAATTTGATTACGCACCAAAGAGTACACACTTGTGAGAAATCTTTTATGTGTGATGTATGTGAGAAAACTTTTTCTTTGTCAAGAAATTTGATTAAGCACCAAAGAGTACACAATGGTGAGAAACCATTTATATGTGATGTATGTGAGAAAGATTTTTTCTCAGTCAAGCAATTTGATTACGCACCAAAGAGTACACACTTTTGAGAAACCCTTTATATGTGATGTATCTGAGAAAACTTTTTCTCAGTCAAACAGTTTGATTCAGCACCAAAGATTGCACACTGGGGAGAAACCTTTTAAAGATGAGGTCTGGGCGGAAACTTTTTCTGTGTCAAGAGAGAGAGAGAGAGAGAGAGAGAGAGATATTTATTCTAAACAAACAAACAATTTAACATAAGTTTAGCGGCCACCCCAAGAAGTAAAAACTTGTCGAAGGGGGTGGCAAAAATACACTAACATAACAAAACAATAAAAAAAATAATAACCTACCTATATCACAGTCCCCAAACAGCACCACAAACCTTAAACCTTAACATTTTCATTAAATTTGCTATCATATTCATAATCATCAACCCCAGGAGCCATAAAAATTTACCAATATCATTATAAATAAATAAATAAAAAAAAAAAAAAAAAAAAAAAAAAAAAAAAAAAAAAAAAAAAAACTAAAATTCATACTTGCTAAAAAGCATCCCTTTAATTACTATCTTAAACGAAGAAATATCACCTATATTTTTTATACTTTGATCAAGATGATTCCAACTTCTGATCCCCCTGTTAAGCAAAGAAAACATCGATCGGGCCGAAACTACCAGTGGAATATTAATCTCTGCAGATGACCTAGTATCATAATCATGGACAGAAGATCTCAGGTTAGCCAAGCTATCAAAACACGGGAGGTTTATACCCCTCTGAATCCTAAAAATGAATAGAAGTGTATACAACTCCCGTAATCCGGAAGCTGGCAGTATCTTTACACGCTCATACACGTTTTGTACCGGATCCCGGGGTTGTAGGCCATCTAACAGCCGAACAGGGTTGTTTTGTAGAGCTTGTGTTGGCCGAGCAATAGAAGGAAATGTTCCAAGCCAAACGCTACTGCAATACAATATATATGGATGGATAAGGGAATAATAAAGAAGGCGCATAACAAAAGGAGGAAAAAAATGCTTAAGTTTTCTCATTATACCCAGGTTACGAGACACAGTTTTACAAACATAATGTACATGGCGCTTGAACGGTAAAACATCATCAATATAAACCCCCAGGTACTTATAAGAACACACCCGCTTTAAAGCTCCATACTGTGTTGCAATATCCTGAATCCATGGATAAAAATCTGGTGAACGGGAAAAAATAACAAAATTAGTCTTACCCAGATTAATCTTAAATCTATTTACCAGGAATATAACCTTTTAATAGCATCTTTCATCGATGTCTGAAGTAATTCTTCTGTCTTCGCGGTACTAACAGCAACTGTGTCATCAGCAAATAATGACACCGTCTCATTCCTGGGATTTTTGGCCATATCACTAACATTAAAACAACAACTTGGGATACAATTAGGCATATCATTAATATACAATAAGAAAAGAATCGGACCAAGAACTGACCCCTGCGGGACACCACTAGTCACTGGGCAGGCGCCTGATTGTATACAAGTCATCTCTACAAACTGGTACCGGTTACTAAGGAAACTCCGTATAAAGTCAAGAGCTTTACCTCGGATCCCATAGACCTCGCATTTTTCCAGGAGTAAGTCATGGTTCAAAGCCTTCTGTAGATCTAGAAACACTGCACCAACCTTAAATCCTTCATCTAAAGCTATGTTAATTATACTAGTCAAAAATATCAATGCATCCTCTGTCTTCGTATCTTTTCTGAAACCGAACTGATTATTATTCAACAATCGAAACTTCTCTAAAAAATAGGTCAACTGATTACTAAAACATTTTTCAATAAGACGAGAAATAACTGGCATGACTGATTTGGGCGATAATTACCCAAATTATTTCTATCACCACCTTTATAAACCGGTGTCACTCTTGCTTTTTTTAAACAATCTGGAAACCTTCCTTGACGGAAGCAATCATTAATCAGTGATGTCAAAACACCAGATATACAAGGGAAAATGCATTTTAGAATTTTTAGGCTCACTAGGTCACTACCGAATGAACTATTTTTCATACTATAGATAGTATCCCTTAACTCATCTAATGTAATCATCTTTAGATGTAGTGATACATTTGCAGGAGATGGTAGAGTAGATCCAAAGGGTGGGTCATCTGGAGACGAGGAAATCATATCGGCAATTTGTAGGCCTACTGAACAAAAATGATTTAAAAACTCATTACATATCCCAGTACCATCTGCAATTTTAAGCTCATTAACAGTCACTTCAGTTGGTAGAATATTAGACCGCTGACCTATAACATTGCAGATTATTTACCAAGTTTTCAACGGGTTACCTTTAACATCCTTAAACTTCATACTAAAACATTTTTGTTTAGCCTCACGGAGGAGATTATTCAAGCAATTACGAAAAGCACGGTATCGCTCTTTATTCTCATCCGTCGGTCTTAAAGCTTGTGACTTAAACAATCTATCTCTTACATTTATTTTTCGAAGAAGGTCATGCGTTATCCTTGGCTTCCTCCCATTATGTTTCCGACCTTTCGAATTCTTCACTGCTCCCACTTCCTTAACTATTTCTAAAAGCTTACTATAAAAGAGTGAAAATTTAGTATTTACATCACTCTCATTTCCTAACAGAGATACCCAATCAATATGAATCATATTATTTTTTAGTTTCAATAGGGCACTACGATCAAAAACTACAGCTCTTTTACTCCGTTCAGGAGTTTCTCGCTTAGGGCTAAATACCTCAAAATCTGCAAAAACACCAATGTGGTCAGATTCCACATTTAGAAGAACTCTTAGCGATCTAAAAGGTGAATTCGAAAAAATATTATCCAAAAGTTCTGCAGACGTCCTAGAAACTCTAGTTGGGATGTTAATCGTTGAGAACAGCCCATAAGACATACACAAATTTAATAGCTGAGAAGTCACAAAAGACTCCATATCCAGCATGTTAATATTAAAGTCACCTAGAACAAAACAAGGGTTATTACTAATTTGTACTTTTGCCAGCTGTTCATGAAGATTCTCAAAAAATTCTTGAGTAGAACCAGAAGGAAGCCTATATAGAATTATTAAATATGTATCAACATTATTCAATTTAGCTTGAAATACTAGTGTTTCACACACCATTTCCTTATATTCACTTAGATCGTCTCGGACTCTAACATGGAGATCTTCACGAACATAAGCCGTAAGACCCCCGTGTTGACGTAACTCCCGGTTTCGAATAAACAAAGTATATCCAGGTATATCTAAAAGAGCAGAATTGTGGTCCTTCAACCAGGTATCCGTCAAAGCAAACACATGGAAAAGACTAAGTTTACCTAGATTCTCTAAAAAATCAAATGTCATATTTAGGCCCTGACAATTCAAATGAAAAATCCTAATATCTTCCGATCCACCATGCCGATACTCAACATCATGAAAATCATAACTAAAAACAAATTTAGAATCCTCAGGGGGGTTAAAAGCTGGAACCACAAAGTCCAAATTTCTATTAATACATTCATTAAAATAATTATAAAAATTTACCTTCTTATTTTCCAAATCGATTATACTACGAGCCCCCAGGGGTAGAACAAGATCTATAACCATTATCTATTAAAGATCCAAATGGCCTGTGGTGACGAATAGGGCATGTACCAATCACAATTAAAGATACTCTCTCAATACCCACAACAAAAAATGAAACAAAAATAATCAAAAGATAAAATGAAAAGATAAAGCACCAAAAGAAATAAGGTATAAATTCTAAATAAAGGCAAACGAAGAAAACAATCATTATTAATCACCAAAGATCAAAATATAATCACAAAGAGGGTATCCAATCTAAACTCTAACAGCCAATTAAATTACTTAACTTTACATCACAAACTATAAAAACAAATATAATTTTCCTTGATTAACTACAAACAAGCGAAAAATTCACTTCTGCTTTCCGAATCGTCCTCTTTGACTACGCCCTCCATAGTCATGGTTAATAACCGGTCTAGCAAGTTCAGTAATTACATCATTCTGAAATTACTTAGCGATCGATGCATCAGGGCATTTAAGTTGAACACAAGGTGGGAAAGATTTAGAAACCCATGCATCAAAACCTGCATCTCGTAACTGGGATCGCTTATTAAATAAAATTTTTATAGCCCGACGTAATTCAGGGGTAGCATCATCACTAAGAAACAATTCTTTGAATGGGCCAATATTCTTATTCTTTAGTTTTTTTGCACTGCGTAATAGACCAATTTTTGTTTCCTTGTCACTCAGTTCAACTTTGAAAAATTTGGCATCCTTCTTCCACAGAACAACTTTGAATGGTGGTACTGTAGGCTGTTCTAAACCCACTTTAACAATATCCTGGAACAAAGCAACAGCAACATTTTCACTTTCGCAACCTGCATTCCAAACAATTATGTTTTTACCCCTCTGTTCAATTTCCAGTTTAACAAGCCTATCCGACATTTCCAAAACTGCATTTCCCTGGGCCTTAGCCTCATCAACAAGAACTGATCAACAAGATTGGGTGATAGAACTTCCGGTACTAGTAGTTGTAGAATTCAACGGGTTTTCTGAGTCCTCAGCGGGACGATTACGTTTGCGATTACGACCCATACCAATTAAAGTAAAGAGACTTCGCCTACTTCAAATAGATCAATTATTTGTTTCACCACTCTGATCTTAACGTACTGTTGGCTTTGGCCGTTAATTACTAGCACGGCTAAAAATATAACCAGGACAGGTACGCCTCAATAATGGCTAAATATCAAACTTGGGTGATAGAAACGGCAACAGGGGAATATGGGCTTCGAAAATCCGTGAAGTAATCCAAATCTGCCACTGAACACTGATAACAAGCACCCTCGTGTGAACTATGCTGTTAGTCGGGCAAGGGCATAATGATAATTCAAAACATTAAACGAGACTTACTCGTAAGTGGGGAGTTTGAATACCCCCCGAAAATCCAAAAAACGTGCAGTTTATAATCCTTTATATTCCAAGTTTTATAATCCAAACGTTGCGCAATTATAATCCTTTTTCATTCAAATGTAATTACTATAGCTATTTACTGCATATATTGATCCTCACAGTACCACAGTAAATTAGATTCCAAAATTTACTAATCTGATGGTGCTCGTAAAACGTTCCAATTTCGTTATGAAACAAATATTCTTTTACTTCACTGAGATTAGATTGCGAAACTTACTAATTTGATTATGTTCGAAAAATATCTGTTTTTAGATAGGTGTGATCGCTTTGAACTCTGAATCAATACTCAAGCAGATTGATTAAGCACCAAAAAGTATGGCAAGCAGTTTGATTAGGCACCAAAGAGGACACACTGGTCAGAAAACCTTGTATTTTATGTATATGAGAAAGTTTTTTCTCAGTCAAGCAATTTGATTACGCACCAAAGAGTACACAATTGTGAGAAACCCTTTATGTGTAATGTATTTGAGAAAACTATTTATCAGTCAAACAGTTTGATTCAGCACCAAAGATTGCACACTGGGGAGAAACCTTTTAAATGTGAGGTCTGTGAGGAAACTTTTTCTGTGTCAAGCAGATTGATTAAGCACCAAAGAGTACAAACTGGTTAGAAACCCATTTTATTTGATGTATCTGAGAAAGTTATTTCTTACTCAAGCAATTTGATTACGCACCAAAGAGTACACACTTGTGAGAAACCTTTTATGTGTGATATATGTGAGAAAACTTTTTCTCAGTCAAACAGTTTGATTCAGCATAAAAGAGTGCACACTAAGGAGAAATCTTTTAAATGTGAGGCCCGTGAGAAAACTTTTTGTGTCAAGCCGGTTGATTAAGCACCAAAGAGTACACACTGGTTGGAAACCCTTTATATTTGATTTATCTGAGAGTTTTTTCTCAGTCAAGCAATTTGATTATACACCAAAGAATACACACTTGTGAGAAACCCTTTATGTGTGATATATGTAAGATGGAATAGTCTTCTAAATTAAATCTTAAAAATCATATAAAAACCCATTCTTAGAAAAAGTCTGTTTTTTCATACTGTACTATAATAACAGTAGTAAGGCATGTATTGATGGAAACAGTACAAGAAACGGTACAAGATAATAGTGTATACAATATGAACCATACAAGAAACTGGTTTTTGTTATTGATAAGAATTGCACAAGATTGTACCGTTTGACGTAGACATTTTTTAGGAGCCAATCAGAGACATCTATATTTGCTCAATATACGATAACTTGATTGGTGATTGGATTTGAATAAAAGGAATGGTTTTCACTACAATTCATATTAGTAAGAGAATTGAATTCAGAGAGAATAGTTTATTTGAGAGGATATTAGTAGAGAAAAATGAGTGGTGCATTTACATTATTGGAGATTAATGATGGAGCCGGCAGCAGCAGCAACGATATACGAGTACCAAATGTGGCTGTGGAAATAACCGGTGGCTGTAGACTTTGCCTTGAATGGGACGATATGTATGCTAGATACATGATATCATTAAGCAAATTTAAGCAGGAGGAGCAACTATGTTTTGCTGGAAAAGTGAATATTATTCATATAAATAAACTTCGGTCAGCATTAGATGTCCTCTCGAAATATATTGATGAGAACAAAATGCATCAGTGAATATTATTATTGTAATTATGCTCAATAAAATTGTTTCTAAATCAAAGGTGTTTTTCTTTCTATAGTAGATTGGCATATATTTTTTAGAGTAGAACAAATTCTGGTTAGTCTGTAGTTGATTATGAGAGTGTTAGGACTCTAAAAAAAATGGATAGATTTGAGAAAGAGCGAATCATGAGGAATCTAGTGTTTATGGAAAAACGTATGATTCTAGATGACGATTTTCAAGAGCTATCTATTCAAAGGAAGACATTTTCTCGGGGAATGATTGTCGATATAATGAAAACTGATTATCCATCATTAGACTGTTGTATGAAGCTTCTACATCGTGGTCCAAATGCATTTACACAATTTATTGATATATTGATCACAACACGGTAAAATGATATTGTGGATATGCTTTTAAACATTAGTTTAGAAATTTAGGACTTTTTTTTCATGAGAAAGATGGTGTTCAAGGATGATTTACTCCTCTCTCTCTCTCTCTCTCTCTCTCTCTCTATCCCAGACAATTTTTTGTTGTTGCTAGCTCAGTTTCATTGTGGCGGTGAGAGTGTCAACACATGAAAAAATGTTCCATACATGTCCGCTATGTATGTACACGCTGGGCAGCTGGTCATCATGTGAGAATTGCACAATGATTGATGAGTATGATGAAAAGTGTAGATTATGCAACCCGTGTAAATTGCATAGAGGATATGCTATACAAATTAAAGATTGTAATTCATGTCTTGAAGAGGTGTATGACTCTCATCCTAGAGGACGCCTATGCTCCAATTGTCACTATGATAAATGTAATCAGTGGGAGAATACATATCCCGGTATGATTGGAAAGAATCCTAAGCGTGATTTTAGTTTATTGCTACGAGATTTATATCGTCGTGGTTTTAGGTTGTTCTGGAAGGAAGAGCCGGGTCAGCGATTCAACTGTTGGAACAACAAAAGAATATGGTTTCTACGTCATCGTTGTGAAGACAATGGGTGTTATGATTACAAGCCCACTGATTTTTATTTGGCTGTGACGGAATGTGATTCGACACTTGAGGACACTGTTTGTGAAATTGCTTCAAATAAGCAAATTGAAACATGTGAATTCTATAGAATGAATGAGAATAGTATCATTGACTATACAAAGAGATATGAAAAGAGTGAAGTTACACTCTACTGTAGAAAATGTGACCCTGACATTGCAGTACATCAGGATCAGTACACTGTGAATTCAGATAATCTACCTGCACTAGTTGTTGTCGACAAATACCTATACCTAGTAGAAGATGAAATCTAAAGAGTAGAAAAGTCGTTTTATCATGTATATAAATTTTTATCATTTATTAATAAACAATTTCACATACATTTTTAGAACATTTTATTCGTAGGGCGCTAAAATCAATATTAAATACGCTTGTAAGTATATTTTCCACTAGAAAGTCATTCAATCGAGGTAAGTCAACGTAGATGTCTAGAAACAGCTTGTAGGTATAGCCATGACATCTGAACATGAAAAAGAGTAGTGCGTGAAAGCCACATGTCTTAGTCGTTAAATCCTGTACTCTTCGTTGATTTTGAATAATGGTTTTCCCACTGCTTTCAATAAAGTTGCTGATGTATGGCGTGTAGAATTTATATGATAGGCCAAGAGGATAAAAAAATCAATATTCTTCGCTGTTTGAAAGATGCATAGCCAATGGCTGGTCTTCAAATTCGATGGACTGCTATTAACAATGATTAAGGTATTGTTATCACTTGGAATTTTTTCAATGAAGTCCGATGGTATACAATAGGACTTGTACTGGAACATGTATGGATCAATACTAAATACGTTGATTATTTGGTTTTTGTTCATGGTGCTAGGTCTAGTAGAACACTGCCGTCGGGTGTGATTTCCCAATAGTTTTCAAATTGACTCAGTGATATTAGTGTGATACTCTCAGTCAAAGCATCGGCAAATGTACACTCCGAACGTACAGTCCCTGTTCGTACTATGCTCATATACTGAGTCCGCGACAAGTCCAAAACAATTACCCCATGATTTTTTGAAAACATTGAATCGGTTATTCCATTTTCAAATAGTTGAGAGTCATGATCTAGGGATTGCATGGTCAACTCGTACAGAGTTCTATAGGATTTTTTGTCAAATGATAGAGTTTACAATGGAATACCATTCGCTTTGCACACAAGGCTAGATAGACCAAAAAATTAAAATCATGGGGGGATTCAGTCCAGAATCCAATGACACTGCCACTCTTCACGAAGGCCAAAGCCAATTTTGATGGGATTTCTCCATTGATAAATGATGAATCGCTATAGCTACGAGAGCCGGTGGCAATATGACGTTGATTGGTGATCGTATGGGGGACAAGAAGTTTAATGTTGTTACCATTGGCTCTTAGCTTTTCCACTGCCAATGCAACAGAGCTCATAACCTGTTGTTTTTGGACGTGGAGAATTGCCAATGTGATAATGACATTTGCGTCGGGTGCTGCAGGAAGTGTTTTTCTCAAAATGAAATTCGATGGGGCCAGCTGTAACTTTATGTCAATCTTGACATTGAAGGGTAGCCATTGGGATATATTGAATATCTCATGATTTAATTTTTCTACCAGATGATACTCCTGGGTCACTGCAGTAGTCAACTCGCCGTCAGTATCAACACCTGGTTGATATTCATAGCCCAATGATTGTCCTCTCAACTCCTTGTATGCCTTTGGTGTCATCATCATAAATTGTATGTAGCTTGCATAGTTGGATAAATTATTGCTAGTGCTCACCAATGTACCATTAATAAATACATTAATTTGTTTGAACAGATTGTGTAGAATACAGTTTTCTTAGGAGAGACCATCACCAGCAGTTGGAGTTGTATTATCTGACTTTTTCTTCACCGCAACATTTAAATCAATAAATGTTGATGACAAATCAATGAAACAGTCTTCATTGGAAAATATTTGAAAGTGTATATATTCCGAGAGGGGTTGTTGGGGTGAAATTTTTCATAGTAGCCATACTTGACACTGACATCAACATTTTCAGCATTGAATAGATTCAATGAGGAACTAATTGATGGATATGATTCCTTGTGGGGGAGATAAGTCATCTTAAGAGAAGAATTCCTTCTTTGATCTAACAATCTTTTTCTTCTTCTTCTGCTGCTTGTTGGTCTTCCTTGTTTTATTCCTCAAAGTCCTTGTTGATGTCCTTCGCTTCCCGTCTGGGTGGAGACTGATGAGTGAATGACGCGCACGCATCATTTTCAATCCCTCCCCATTTTGCCGAGATTTTAGTTGCTCACCAACGGCTCTTGCTGAAGATCTAATATTTCCTTAACACTCTCCTTGAAATTCTTGCCCGACCCCCAGTCCTGTAGGGTTGAGGCAGCAAAATTTGATGCAGCAGGTACAAGATATTTTCTGGCAAGGGGTAGTGCAGAACGAAATAGCCTAGCAAACCAGCTACCAAGACCATAGACAGACATTGTAGTACGCCCCTTGTAGTAGTCCAATCCATTGCCTATTTGACGTGGACTCAGAGCACCAACATAGCAATCGATTTCGGGACAGACAAATAGAATTCTTCTATTGTTCATTTTAGGTGATTGTGCTGTCGCCAACAATGGGTTGAAAATGACATGTAATCACTGCTAAGCCTTTTGTTATTGCTAGAGGATCACCCAATTCACTTCTTATTGTTAACTGATAGAGTTCCAAATACGAAGTGTTTACAGGAACATACTGAAGATGCTTTATATTATAGTGATGAACAAGTTCAAGAGATGTTTTTCGTTCAAGAACACGTAGGAGGGGGACATTTGAATTACCGACTCTCGATGTTTCCACAAAGGATGCATAGAGAAATATGCAAGACTCCGAGGCAAAACCAGGTGGATAATCAGCAAAAATAACTTGATCCATCCCGTAAACGTTGCCAGCATTTTTCCCATTGATCATATTCTGTTTAAAGCCAAGAACATCTCTAAGATTATCATTGAGAATAATTATTTCAGTGTCAACAGGTGAGGTAATGTAAATCCTATCGTGTTCCAATGAATAATTAAAATGGAATTTACCATTCCTACGATATGAGATTTTTCTATTGATTGTACGACACAAATCTGTCATAATATCGTATTCAATATATTTCAATTTGGCATGTGGATATTCGCTAGATTTAAGTGCTTCAACCCATTCATAGTCGACAAAGAGTGTCCAATCGAATGGTATAAATTTTATATCATACACACGAACCTTTCTCAGGATGTCATAGGTATTTTTCAGAATACAGTCGACAAGAGCCACTTCATACGCACCGTCAAATTTGATGGCGGCGGAGAGTTTTGTCCAAAAATCACTTGTCGTATTCAAGTCGTTGTAGAGAGGATCGGAAACATTGGACATAGAAATTACATTACATTACATAACATTACATAGAAATCATTGGGCATTGTCAATATCTTCAACACCGATCCAGGAATCAAAATCAGAGTTGTATCCTAGCCACCGAACAAATAACTGTTTCTTACCCTGCGAGTACGTGTCTTTAATATCTTTTCAATTTGATAGATTTCACTATTATTTTTAACTTTTTGTAGTTCATAGTCATAAAAGCCACCGAGAATCTCTTCATCTTTGGTATCGCGCAAACGATAAGTTATGGGCTTAGTGTTTAGGATTTTTGCTACTTTAAAAAGTTCTGTGGACCACAAGTAATTCCTCTTTTCAAAAACATTAGTTGTTCTATTAATTCGAACAGTATCACCAACATTGAATTTATTTTTCTTCTTGACAATCGTTTCATTGGAATATTGTTTAAGAAAGGTGTCAATTGTATCATGATCAGAATGATGAACTTCCGTTGGGCTAGAGTTGCACAATGATCGATGAGGTCGTTAATTTTAAATCAACATGATTTTATCTAAATCCTGAATAAAAGCCGGTGTATTTTTCAATGTACAATATCTTGAAATTAATATTCGAATAGTTCTTATCAATCGTTCGGCCAATGCAGCCTTTATAGGACTATGACTATGATAGAGCAGTGTACTATATTTCACTAGTACTTTTGCAACATGGGGATTAACAAATTCACTACCGCGATCCGTTTAAATTTTTTTATACGAATCCTGTTCGAGAATACTTTCAATGGCCTGAGCAACTTCAACGCCTCTCTTTGATCGCAATGGAATTGCATATGCATAACGACTATAAACACTGATTGCAAGTAGAATTTACTTGTACGGTGTATTGTGACGTCGTTGAATCTCAATGCAATTGAATCTCAAAGCAATTCAATTGAATCTCGAAGCAATTCAATTGAATCTCAATTGCAATTCAATTGAATCTCAATTGAATCTCAAAGCAATTCAATTGAATCTCAAAGCAATCTCAAAGCAATCTCAAGCAAAAATCTCAAAGCAATTCAATTGAATCTCAAAGCAAAGCAAAAAATCTCAAAGCAAAAATCTCAAAGCAAAAATCTCAAAGCAATTCAATTGAATCTCAATTGAATCTCAAAGCAATTCAATGCAAGTGTTCGCATACATTTGCTTTGATGAAAGAGATTGTGTAGAACCAGAGTAACGGAAATCTGTTCATGATGAGAGCGAACAGTGAACAGTTGTAGCATTTCTTGGGACCATTGTTCAATAGATTCAGCCAGATCGTCAATAATCAGCCAAGAGTTTGGTTCAATAATGCTGAAAACATCAAGTCCCTGTTTGAATTGTATCTGCACCAGTCCCGTCGTGGCAATTGCTTTTATTTTATCGTATGACTCCTGCCAAATACTGTAACAATAGTAGATTTTTTTCGTCTTTTCCACAAACATTTTATCGCAATTTTTAATTATTTTAGATAAGAGTGTTGTTTTGCCTGACATTGACGGCCCACACAGAAACGATCTGAATGGTGTTTTAAATTGATACATGTTCCCTTCAACAGTTCACCTAGACTACTAACTGTAGACTATAGCTGTCTAATGACTAAATAATTTCCCTACTACTACTAATACTACTACTCCCTTCAAGAATGAGAAGAAGACGAATAAAGAATCATATTTTCTTTTATTATACGCATAAAAAGTAACAACACTTAAAAAACACTACATTGGAAGCACATTAAACATGAAAAAATACACTTTTTTAATTTATTTATAATACAAAATACAACATTTACATAGGCACTAGAAAAAAAACTTAAATAAATACACTTTTTTTTGTTTATTTATTAATAGAAAAAATACAACATTTATTAGAATAATGCACTTGAAATAATATCAAACACTTTTATTTACAGCATTTTAAATTTTTGGATCCCCCCATCCCCCCCCCACCCCCGGGGGCAGCCGCTACGGCGGCCGGGGGTTCCGCTGCGGTGGGCCGGAAATCGCCACAGGAAGCGCCGCGGGGCCGGGAATCGGGGGGCCCGCTGCGGCGGGCCCGGGCCGGGGGCATTAAATAGTGGAAATTGATCTGCCTTGCACACACACATTGAAAATTGTTTGTGATATAAAAAAAAAAAGAATTTAAAAAAAACACCCCATTACCTGAAAAACCCTCCCACCCAATTTATACTTTTTTAAATGAATTTAAGTTAATATTTCTAGACCGAGTTGTTTTCTGTACTCTATACATTCAACTCGGTCTGAAATTAAATAATGATCGTGTGGTAGTACCTTCACACCATCCTCAAGTACATAGACTTTGTCCGATATGGCCGACATGGCGTTTTTCTCAACTCTAACTGTGTAGTTTTTAAATTGTAAAGAGCGAATCGCCATGACTTTCGCTCTTGGCACTAAACTACGTTCCACACAGTTTCTATACACACTCATGTCGAAATTATTTTTTACCTAGTGTGTAGATTCCCCCTTGCAAACTTGTTTGATATCCTTATTGTGCGTTTCCACACAGTATACCTTCGGACCAGGAAACACACCACTTGATATCAGATCGCTACCCGTTTCAGATTTTAGCATTAACAATTGATTTGGGGCCTGGCGTTTCACTAGCTCTGGGTAGAGGGATTCGTCCCAATTAGTGTAGTCCATTCGTGAGCTAATGTACTCGCCATTTTCCAAATCATTCATTAGATTTTCAGTTTTGACTTTTAACAGGAGTGAATCAGTGTCCCCGTAATACACTTGAACTTGTCCCTCAATCGGCCACTGTACCTTGCATACATTATAATAAAATGACAACATGAGTTTCTTGGATATTTCAGTTATTGCACTCCCGCCTGCAATATTTTTATTTAAAACAATGTTTCTTTTCTTACGGTGTAGGATCACCATATCAGAGTCTATGATTGTGAACGATGTGAAGTTTGGATCCGCAATGATTCGAGCAAAATCTTTGGGATTGGTTACAATGTCACATTAACTTCTGTTTCGTACGCTTTCGCACATTTTACCGAAAGCTGAGTTCAAAATGAGTTTATAGACTTCTTTTTCAACTTTTGTTTTCGCTTGTGAACGCTTACTGACAAAGGTGTCAATAAACATTTTCATGTAAGGCTTTTGATCAAATTGGAGGGCTCTATGAATCTTTGTGACCTTGAAACCATTGGACACCATCCATTTCAATAGCACGTGATGAACGACGATATTCTGTTTTGGGTTGACGTCGGCAATTAGTTTTTGTTTTGAAGGTACCCAGTGCATACTCCCATCCTCTACTAAAGATAAATTGTAGGGGCTCAGAGAGTCCCTACCCACCGGTCTATTTATGCAAGGAAAAACAAAGTCTTTTACCGAGTCGTGGATTTCCATGGGTATTTCACCGTCAATTTCAAAAAACCATCCCTATGCCCCATTCTCCTCAATACTGGCAATGTCGGGGAAATTCGAAGCACATGGATTGTCAAGCCATTTATAATTGCCACACGGCAAACAGTAGTGAGACATTGCCGATGGGTAAAGAGAATTCGTATCCAAAAAAACTGCGTCCGACTTTTCATCGGTGTGCTGTCCGGTCGGATCAGTTTTCATGATACGATCCCCGTGAAAAACATAACCACCCCTCATTGATCTCTGTACAAACAGATGCTGATCCAAATCGGCGATCAGACCTATTTTTTCTTTGCTCATTTTAAATATCAAGTTCATCACCAAATGAGGAGTGGAAAAATAATAACCTAAATCCAACCCAAATTCCCCCATAGATTTTATCCATATTTTTGCACACAATGTCCAGAAGAGTGAGTACGTCACTGGCCAAGTATAGTTTACAATAATCCCACCCATTTTTACATCCACCCTTTGCCAAAACCCTCTTAGAATATTCATAGTCGCTAGTGGTGCACAAACTCTCAGTAAGAGAATTGTAAAAAGCTTCAATGGGCGGTAGTGACACCTCATTTAGCCTCGAGCCAGAGTTGTAATAATCATATGGATATATACCCTTACACGTTAATAAATCATACATTTCATCATCGGGGAAGCGCTGTTTGAGGAGGGGGAAGCTATCAAAATTGCCACTTTTCTGTACCTGAATCAATTGATTTAAAGATTTGGGGAAGAAGCTGAAAGAGTCTAAAAAACGGATTTTATTCAGGCACGTGTTACCCTTTTCAACTGTTTTCCACATGAATTCTAGCAGCAGTAGCTTCTCCGATGATTTGGGTATGATATTATATGAAAACGAACCATCTATCAATGCGTCATCTACAACTCCACCCTTGGCAATGCGGGCAAACGCCGGTAGAACAAACTTTAAGTCGTAATTGGAATTGTGTATAAAAACAGGTACGAAATATTGTCGTCTAACGTTTAAATTGCATGACTGATGTAATACCCCCCTAAAGTTACTCCCCCCCCCATGTAATTTCCTGCCACAAATGATCATGGTCGATCACCTTTCTCCTCCCTCCATTCCCAACACCATCATCAAATTCCCCCTTGCAAACCCAACACATTTTACGATTTTTAATGGCCGTTATGTCATCTGGTGATAGGAGCATAGGATAGTTTGTATAACGAAGGCGCGAAATTGCACCGTTCGCTGTTTTGATTAGACTGATCAATGCCGAGCGCTTGCAGTCTACGCCGTCACCCAACATCTCAACTACATCCAGCACTTGCATGGTATTATTGGAATATCGTTGCGCTTGAGCGTAAGAGACCCCTATGGCTTCATGTATTTTAATACGATTTGAATTTGACGGATTGCACACGTCTGTCAGTTTCGTTTCGCAGTCTAAAGCGATCTCATTGCTCTGGAGGAACGTGTTTTGAAAATTTTTAAAGCGTAAGATCGCTCTATCTCTGCTTACCGTCTCCACAGCCTGGTATCCATGACGTTTACAGTGTTTCATGTGATGCTTTAACTTTAAATCAGAGTGAAATCTTGAGAGGTATGTTGGACAGTAATAACGTGCACTCTGTTTCTTACCCTCCCCCAAAACCCTACTAATATCGTTAATTGGATTAAAATGACCAATTGAATCGGGGACTGTGGGTGGAGTGTATAGAAGCCACACCCAATGTTCCACTGATTCAATTGAAGGAGCCCGCACTGGAAATAATACCCCCTTCTTATCGGAACGCTGGCCCTCCTCAAATTCTGTTTCATACTGTAACACCGTGACACCAATCTTTAAATGTGCATTAGCCCACTCGAAAATATCTATTCCTTTTAGTCTCACGGGAAATTGACCATTTAAACAATTAAAATCTACTTTGGGGAACTTTGAACCCTCCCAACCATTAACTGCCATTTCATCCAACTTTTTCCTAGATGCATCTTTTTGAAGTGGTCTGTATCCTTCAATTAAAAATGCATACTTGAAACACTGTAGCCTCGTATCGAAACAGATTCGTTTTATCCCCCTACATCCCTCTAAATCTGAATGATATTTTAATTCAATACCCCTTGGCCTACTCCCCCCTCTTACAATAAAATCCTTTCTAAATCTACAAATATTAACATTTAAACTTTCAATAAATAAAACCACAGATCCACTACCCCCCTCGTTATAACTTTCCCACTTACTTTGAATATTATTAGCCCAATTTAGAAAAAACTCCCCATAACTTGATAAATGCGGGTGAATTGCCAACATCTCTGTGTGCAAGTATTTCGAATACACCTCACCAGCATTTTCATTAAAAAAAATATTTTTAGTGCTATTGATGCTTTTAAACTGACCCCCACCCCCCAAACCCCCATCTGTGGTTCAAGAATGGCTCGAATCTTATTATTATATAAATGTGTAATGGCCGAGGAATCTGTTATTATATCCCCTGACACTAGAGAGTTGAAGGGATCACCGAATTTGGCGCTGTAGACCTTTGTGTGGTGTAAGGCAGAGTTGGACAGAAAAAAATATGGAAGAGGGGATATTTTTGTTGTTGTTGCTGTATTACTACTACTACTAGTACTAACACTAGGTATATCATCAAGCGGAATGGTGGGGGTGACATAGAATTGTCAATAGCACCACCCTCAGTCTGTTCAATTGCAATGGATGGAGATGGCATGAAGTCCCCTAGGCCTGTTAGTACGTATTCCAAGGTGTTTGGGGACAGCTGATCGAGCCAGCCTGCATTTTCCTGTGATGGGATTTCTTTATGAGGACCAGGTTCAGATGCACTAGTAACATCACCTAAATGCTCACGCATAAATCTATCTGTCCATTCCGGGTCCTCCATCATGTCAATGTCACAAGTTAAATCGTCTAGGCTGGCCTTGTCCCCAAAACAATCATTAAGAAAACCCCTATGCCACTCCGTATTGTCTAGAACTAATGAAGGTTCGTCTCTAAACTCCATTGGTGGTGCTATAATTGGTTCAGGTCCAGTAAATGCTGATGTTTCATGACCCAATGGCGCTGCTATTTCATTAATCTATAGAAAAAAGGTTTATTTTCTATGTGAAATAAGCATTATTTCATAAAGTTGAAAAATCATGTTCATTTCTAGTCGTATGTCTACCCGAATATTTAATACGTACCATTTTTCCATACCACCCACAAAACTCAATTCCTCCTCCTAGAATTATTTAAACTCAATACTTACCCCCCGCCTCCCAGAGAAAGTTCAGAAAAACAAGATAGCCTTATTTATAGTGAAGCATTTTTCTACTCGTATGTTTACCCGAATATTTAACACGTACCATGTTTCCATACCATCCACAAAACCCAATTCTTCCTAGAATTATTTAAACTAAATACTTACCCCCTCCCACAGAAAGTTCAGAAAGATAAAATAGCATTATTTATGTTGAAGCGTTTCTTAGTCGTATGTTTACCCGAATATTCAACACGTAGCATTTTTCCTTAATCTATTTTTATATTCCTTAATCGATTAATCTTAAATCTATTTACCAGGAATATAACCTTTTAATAGCATCTTTCATCGATGTCTGAAGTAATTCGTCTTCGCGGTACTAACAGCAACTGAGTCATCAGCAAATAATGACACCGTCTCATTCCTGGGATTTTTGGCCATATCACTAACATTAAAACAACAACTTGGGATACAGTTAGGCATATCATTAATATACAATAAGAAAAGAATCGGACCAAGAACTGACCCCTGCGGGACACCACTAGTCACTGGGCAGGGGCCTGATTGTATACAAGTCATCTCTACAAACTGGTACCGGTTACTAAGGAAACTCCGTATAAAGTCAAGAGCTTTACCTCGGATCCCATAGACCTCGCATTTTTCCAGGAGTAAGTCATGGTCAACTGTATCAAAAGCCTTCTGTAGATCTAGAAACACTGCACCAACCTTAAATCCTTCATCTAAAGCAATGTTAATTATACTAGTCAAAAATATCAATGCATCCTCTGTCTTCGTATCTTTTCTGAAACCGAACTGATTATTATTCAACAATCGAAACTTCTCTAAAAAATAGGTCAACTGATTACTAAAACATTTTTCAATAAGACGAGAAATAACTGGCATGACTGATATTGGGCGATAATTACCCAAATTATTTCTTTCACCACCTTTATAAACCGATGTCACTCTTGCTTTTTTTAAACAATCTGGAAACCTTCCTTGACGGAAGCAATCATTAATCAGTGATGTCAAAACACCAGATATACAAGGGAAAATGCATTTTAGAATTTTTAGGCTCACTAGGTCACTACCGAATGAACTATTTTTCATACTATAGATAATATCCCTTAACTCATCTAATGTAATCATCTTTAGATGTAGTGATACATTTGCAGGAGATGGTAGAGTAGATCCAAAGGGTGGGTCATCTGGAGACGAGGAAATCATATCGGCAATTTGTAGGCCTACTGAACAAAAATGATTTAAAAACTCATTACATATCCCAGTACCATCTGCAATTTTAAGCTCATTAACAGTCACTTCAGTTGGTAGAATATTAGACCGCTGACCTATAACATTGCAGATTATTTACCAAGTTTTCAACGGGTTACCTTTAACATCCTTAAACTTCATACTAAAACATTTTTGTTTAGCCTCACGGAGGAGATTATTCAAGCAATTACGAAAAGCACGGTATCGCTCTTTATTCTCATCCGTCGGTCTTAAAGCTTGTGACTTAAACAATCTATCTCTTACATTTATTTTTCGAAGAAGGTCATGCGTTATCCTTGGCTTCCTCCCATTATGTTTCCGACCTTTCGAATTCTTCACTGCTCCCACTTCCTTAACCATTTCTAAAAGCTTACTATAAAAGAGTGAAAATTTAGTATTTACATCACTCTCATTTCCTAACAGAGATACCCAATCAATATGAATCATATTATTTTTTAGTTTCAATAGGGCACTACGATCAAAAACTACAGCTCTTTTACTCCGTTCAGGAGTTTCTCGCTTAGGGCTAAATACCTCGAAATCTGCAAAAACACCAATGTGGTCAGATTCCACATTTAGAAGAACTCTTAGCGATCTAAAAGGTGAATTCGAAAAAATATTATCCAAAAGTTCTGCAGACGTCCTAGAAACTCTAGTTGGGATGTTAATCGTTGAGAACAGCCCTTAAGACATACACAAATTTAATAGCTGAGAAGTCACAAAAGACTCCATATCCAGCATGTTAATATTAAAGTCACCTAGAACAAAACAAGGGTTATTACTAATTTGTACTTTTGCCAGCTGTTCATGAAGATTCTCAAAAAATTCTTGAGTAGAACCAGAAGGAAGCCTATACACAATTATTAAATATGTATCAACATTATTCAATTTAGCTTGAAATACTAGTGTTTCACACACCATTTCCTTATATTCACTTAGATCGTCTCGGACTCTAACATGGAGATCTTCACGAACATAAGCCGTAAGACCCCCGTGTTGACGTAACTCCCGGTTTCGAATAAACAAAGTATATCCAGGTATATCTAAAAGAGCAGAATCGTGGTCCTTCAACCAGGTATCCGTCAAAGCAAACACATGAAAAAGACTAAGTTTACCTAGATTCTCTAAAAAATCAAATGTCATATTTAGGCCCTGACAATTCAAATGAAAAATCCCAATATCTTCCGATCCACCATGCCGATACTCAACATCATGAAAATCATAACTAAAAACAAATTTAGAATCCTCAGGGGGGTTAAAAGCTGGAACCACAAAGTCCAAATTTCTATTAATACATTCATTTAAATAATTATAAAAATTTACCTTCTTATTTTCCAAATCGATTATACTACGAGCCCCCAGGGGTAGAACAAGATCTATAACCATTATCTATTAAAGATCCAAATGGCCTGTGGTGACGAATAGGGCATGTACCAATCACAATTAAAGATACTCTCTCAATACTCACAACAAAAAATGAAACAAAAATAATCAAAAGATAAAATGAAAAGATAAAGCACCAAAAGAAATAAGGTATAAATTCTAAATAAAGGCAAACGAAGAAGACAATCATTATTAATCACCAAAGATCAAAATATAATCACAAAGAGGGTATCCAATCTAAACTCTAACAGCCAATTAAATTACTTAACTTTACATCACAAACTATAAAAACAAATATAATTTTCCTTGATTAACTACAAACAAGCGAAAAATTCACTTCTGCTTTCCGAATCGTCCTCTTTGACTACGCCCTCCATAGTCATGGTTAATAACCGGTCTAGCAAGTTCAGTAATTACATCATTCTGAAATTACTTAGCGATCGATGCATCAGGGCATTTAAGTTGAACACAAGGTGGGAAAGATTTAGAAACCCATGCATCAAAACCTGCATCTCGTAACTGGGATCGCTTATTAAATAAAATTTTTCTAGCCCGACGTAATTCAAGGGTAGCATCATCACTAAGAAACAATTCCTTGAATGGGCCAATATTCTTATTCTTTAGTTTTTTTGCACTGCGTAATAGACCAATTTTTGTTTCCTTGTCACTCAGTTCAACTTTGAAAAATTTGGCATCCTTCTTACACTGAATAACTTTGAATGGTGGTACTGTAGGCTGTTCTAAACCCACTTTAACAATATCCTGGAACAAAGCAACAGCAACATTTTCACTTTCGCAACCTGCATTCCAAACAATTATGTTTTTACCCCTCTGTTCAATTTCCAGTTTAACAAGCCTATCCGACATTTCCAAAACTGCATTTCCCTGGGCCTTAGCCTCATCAACAAGAACTGATCAACACGGTAATTTGGGTGATAGAACTTCCGGTACTAGTAGATGTAGAATTCAACGGGTTTTCTGAGTCCTCAGCGGGACGATTACGTTTGCGATTACGACCCATACCAATTAAAGTAAAGAGACTTCGCCTACTTCAAATAGATCAATTATTTGTTTCACCACTCTGATCTTAACTTACTGTTCGCTTTGGCCGTTAATTACTAGCACGGCTAAAAATATAACCAGGACAGGTACGCCTCAATAATGGCTAAATATCAAACTTGGGTGATAGAAACGGCAACAGGGGAATTTGGGCTTCGAAAATCCGTGAAGTAATCCAAATCTGCCACTGAACACTGATAACAAGCACCCTCGTGTGAACTATGCTGTTACTCGGGCAAGAGCATAATGATAATTCAAAACATTAAACGAGACTTACTCGTAAGGGGGGAGTTTGAATACCCCCCGAAAATCCAAAAAACGTGCAGTTTATAATCCTTTATATTCCAAGTTCTATAATCCAAACGTTACGCAATTATAATCCTTTTTCATTCAAATGTAATTACTATAGCTATTTACTGCATATATTGATCCTCACAGTACCACAGTAAATTAGATTGCAAAATTTACTAATCTGATGGTGCTCGTAAAACGTTCCAATTTCGTTATGAAACAAATGTTCTTTTACTTCACTGAGATTAGATTGCGAAACTTACTAATTTGATTATGTTCGAAAAATATCTGTTTTTAGATAGGTGTGATCGCTTTGAACTCTGAATCAATACTCAAGCAGATTGATTAAGCACCAAAAAGTATGGCAAGCAGTTTGATTAGGCACCAAAGAGGACACACTGGTTAGAAACCCATTTTATTTTATGTATATGAGAAAGTTTTTTCTCAGTCAAGCAATTTGATTACGCACCAAAGAGTACACAATTGTGAGAAACCCTTTATGTGTAATGTATTTGAGAAAACTATTTATCAGTCAAACAGTTTGATTCAGCACCAAAGATTGCACACTGGGGAGAAACCTTTTAAATGTGAGGTCTGTGAGGAAACTTTTTCTGTGTCAAGCAGATGATTAAGCACCAAAGAGTACAAACTGGTTAGAAACCCATTTTATTTGATGTATCTGAGAAAGTTATTTCTTACTCAAGCAATTTGATTACGCACCAAAGAGTACACACTTGTGAGAAACCTTTTATGTGTGATACATGTGAGAAAACTTTTTCTCAGTCAAGCAATTTGATTAAGCATAAAAGAGTGCACACTAAGGAGAAACCTTTTAAATGTGAGGCCCGTGAGAAAACTTTTTGTGTCAAGCCGGTTGATTAAGCACCAAAGAGTACACACTGGCTGGAAACCCTTTATATTTGATTTATCTGAGAGTTTTTTCTCAGTCAAGCAATTTGATTATACACCAAAGAGTACACACTTGTGAGAAACCCTTTATGTGTGATATATGTAAGATGGAATAGTCTTCTAAATTAAATCTTAAAAATCATATAAAAACCCATTCTTAGAAAAAGTCTGTTTTTTCATACTGTACTATAACAACAGTAGTAAGGCATGTATTGATGGAAACAGTACAAGAAACGGTACAAGGTAATAGTGTATACAATATGAACCATACAAGAAACTGGTTTTTGTTATTGATAAGAATTGCACAAGATTGTACCGTTTGACGTAGACATTTTTTAGGAGCCAATCAGAGACATCTATATTTGCTCAATATACGATAACTTGATTGGTGATTGGATTTGAATAAAAGGAATGGTTTTCACTACAATTCATATTAGTAAGAGAATTGAATTCAGAGAGAATAGTTTATTTGAGAGGATATTAGTAGAGAAAAATGAGTGGTGCATTTACATTATTGGAGATTAATGATGGAGCCGGCAGCAGCAGCAACGATATACGAGTACCAAATGTGGCTGTGGAAATAACCGGTGGCTGTAGACTTTGCCTTGAATGGGACGATATGTATGCTAGATACGTGATATCATTAAGCAAATTTAAGCAGGAGGAGCAACTATGTTTTGCTGGAAAAGTGAATATTATTCATATAAATAAACTTCGGTCAGCATTAGATGTCCTATCGAAATATATTGATGAGAACAAAATGCATCAGTGAATATTATTATTTTAATTATGCTCAATAAAATTGTTTCTAAATCAAAGGTGTTTTTCTTTCTATAGTAGATTGGCATATATTTTTTAGAGTAGAAAAAATTCTGGTTAGTCTGTAGTTGATTATGAGAGTGTTAGGACTCTAAAAAAAAATGGATAGATTTGAGAAAGAGCGAATCATGAGGAATCTAGTGTTTTTGGAAAAACGTATGATTCTAGATGACGATTTTCAAGAGCTATCTATTCAAAGGAAGACATTTTCTCGGGGAATGATTGTCGATATAATGAAAACTGATTATCCATCATTAGACTGTTGTATGAAGCTTCTACATCGTGGTCCAAATGCATTTACACAATTTATTGATATATTGATCACAACACGGTAAAATGATATTGTGGATATGCTTTTAAACATTAGTTTAGAAATTTAGGACTTTTTTTCATGAGAAAGATGGTGTTCAAGGATGATTTACTCCTCTCTCTCTCTCTCTCTCTATCCCAGACAATTTTTTGTTGTTGCTAGCTCAGTTTCATTGTGGCGGTGAGAGTGTCAACACATGAAGAAATGTTCCATACATGTCCGCTATGTATGTACACGCTGGGCAGCTGGTCATCATGTGAGAATTGCACAATGATTGATGAGTATGATGAAAAGTGTAGATTATGCAACCCGTGTAAATTGCATAGAGGATATGCTATACAAATTAAAGATTGTAATTCATGTCTTGAAGAGGTGTATGACTCTCATTCTAGAGGACACCTATGCTCCAATTGTCACTATGATAAATGTAATCAGTGGGAGAATACATATCCCGGTATGATTGGAAAGAATCCTAAGCGTGATTTTAGTTTATTGCTACGAGATTGGTATCGTCGTGGTTTTAGGTTGTTCTGGAAGGAAGAGCCGGGTCAGCGATTCAACTGTTGGAACAACAAAAGAATATGGTTTCTACGTCATCGTTGTGAAGACAATGGGTGTTATGATTAAAGCCCACTGATTTTTATTTGGCTGTGACGGAATGTGATTCGACACTTGAGGACACTGTTTGTGAAATTGCTTCAAATAAGCAAATTGAAACATGTGAATTCTATAGAATGAATGAGAATAGTATCATTGACTATACAAAGAAATATGAAAAGAGTGAAGTTACACTCTACTGTAGAAAATGTGACCCTGACATTGCAGTACATCAGGATCAGTACACTGTGAATTCAGATAATCTACCTGCACTAGTTGTTGTCGACAAATACCTAAACCTAGTAGAAGATGAAATCTAAAGAGTAGAAAAGTCGTTTTATCATGTATATAAATTTTTATCATTTATTAATAAACAATTTCACATACATTTTTAGAACATTTTATTCGTAGGGCACTAAAATCAATATTAAATACGCTTGTAAGTATATTTTCCACTAGAAAGTCATTCAATCGAGGTAAGTCAACGTAGATGTCGAGAAACAGCTTGTAGGTATAGCCATGACATCTGAACATGAAAAAGAGTAGTGCGTGAAAGCCACATGTCTTAGTCGTTAAATCCTGTACTCTTCGTTGATTTTGAATAATGGTTTTCCCACTGCTTTCAATAAAGTTGCTGATGTGTGGCGTGTAGAATTTATATGATAGGCCAAGAGGATAAAAAAATCAATATTCTTCGCTGTTTGAAAGATGCATAGCCAATGGCTGGTCTTCAAATTCGATGGACTGCTATTAACAATGATTAAGGTATTGTTATCACTTGGAATTTTTTCAATGAAGTCCGATGGTATACAATAGGACTTGTACTGGAATATGTATGGATCAATACTAAATACGTTGATTATTTGGTTTTTGTTCATGGTGCTAGGTCTAGTAGAACACTGCCGTCGGGTGTGATTTCCCAATAGTTTTCAAATTGACTCAGTGATATTAGTGTGATACTCTCAGTCAAAGCATCGGCAAATGTACATTCCGAACGTACATTCCCTGTTCGTACTATGCTCATATACTGAGTCCGCGACAAGTCCAAAACAATTACCCCATGATTTTTTGAAAACATTGAATCGGTTATTCCATTTTCAAATAGTTGAGAGTCATGATCTAGGGATTGCATGGTCAACTCGTACAGAGTTCTATAGTATTTTTTGTCAAATGATAGAGTTTACAATGGAATACCATTCGCTTTGCACACAAGGCTAGATAGACCAAAAAAATTAAAATCATGGGGGGATTCAGTCCAGAATCCAACGGCACTGCCACTCTTCACAAAGGCCAAAGCCAATTTTGATGGGATTTCTCCATTGATAAACGATGAATCGCTATAGCTACGAGAGCCGGTGGCAATATGACGTTGATTGGTGATCGTATGGGGGACAAGAAGTTTAATGTTGTTACCATTGGCTCTTAGCTTTTCCACTGCCAATGCAACAGAGCTCATAACCTGTTGTTTTTGGACGTGGAGAATTGCCGATGTGATAATGACATTTGCGTCGGGTGCTGCAGGAAGTGTTTTTCTCAAAATGAAATTCGATGGGGCCAGCTGTAACTTTATGTCAATCTTGACATTGAAGGGTAGCCATTGGGATATATTGAATATCTCATGATTTAATTTTTCTACCAGATGATACTCCTGGGTCACTGCAGTAGTCAACTCGCCGTCAGTATCAACACCTGGTTGATATTCATAGCCCAATGATTGTCCTCTCAACTCCTTGTATGCCTTTGGTGTCATCATCATAAATTGTATGTAGCTTGCATAGTTGGATAAATTATTGCTAGTGCTCACCAATGTACCATTAATAAATACATTAATTTGTTTGAACAGATTGTGTAGAATACAGTTTTCTTAGGAGAGACCATCACCAGCAGTTGGAGTTGTATTATCTGACTTTTTCTTCACCGCAACATTTAAATCAATAAATGTTGATGACAAATCAATGAAACAGTCTTCATTGGAAAATATTTGAAAGTGTATATATTCCGAGAGGGGTTGTTGGGGGTGAAATTTTTCATAGTAGCCATACTTGACACTGACATGAACATTTTCAGCATTGAATAGATTCAATGAGGAACTAATTGATGGATATGATTCCTTGTGGGGGAGATAAGTCATCTTAAGAGAAGAATTCCTTCTTTGATCTAACAATCTTTTTCTTCTTCTTCTGCTGCTTGTTGGTCTTCCTTGTTTTATTCCTCAAAGTCCTTGTTGATGTCCTTCGCTTCCCGTCTGGGTGGAGACTGATGAGTGAATGACGCGCACGCATCATTTTCAATCCCTCCCCATTTTGCCGAGATTTTAGTTGCTCACCAACGGCTCTTGCTGAAGATCTACTATTTCCTTAACACTCTCCTTGAAATTCTTGCCCGACCCCCAGTCCTGTAGTGTTGAGGCAGCAAAATTTGATGCCGCAGGTACAAGATATTTTCTGGCAAGGGGTAGTGCAGAACGAAATAGCCTAGCAAACCAGCTACCAAGACCATAGACTGACATTGTAGTACGCCCCTTGTAGTAGTCCAATCCATTGCCTATTTGACGTGGACTCAGAGCACCAACATAGCAATCGATTTCGGGACAGACAAATAGAATTCTTCTATTGTTCATTTTAGGTGATTGTGCTGTCGCTAACAATGGGTTGAAAATAACATGTAATCACTGCTAAGCCTTTTGTTATTGCTAGAGGATCACCCAATTCACTTCTTATTGTTAACTGATAGAGTTCCAAATACGAAGTGTTTACAGGAACATACTGAAGATGCTTTATATTATAGTGATGAACAAGTTCATGAGATGTTTTTCGTTCAAGAACACATAGGAGGGGGACATTTGAATTACCGACTCTCGATGTTTCCACAAAGGATGCATAGAGAAATATGCAAGAGTCCGAGGCAAAAAAAGGTGGATAATCAGCAAAAATAACTTGATCCATCCCGTAAACGTTGCCAGCATTTTTCCCATTGATCATATTCTGTTTAAAGCCAAGAACATCTCTCAGATTATCATTGAGAATAATTATTTCAGTGTCGAAAGGTGAGGTAATGTAAATCCTATCGTGTTCCAATGAATAATTAAAATGGAATTTACCATTCCTACGTTATGAGATTTTTCTATTGATTGTACGACACAAATCTGTCATAATATCGTATTCAATATATTTCAATTTGGCATGTGGATATTCGCTAGATTTAAGTGCTTCAACCCATTCATAGTCGACAAAGAGTGTCCAATCGAATGGTATAAATTTTATATCATACACACGATCCTTTCTCAGGATGTCATAGGTATTTTTCAGAATACAGTCGACAAGAGCCACTTCATACGCACCGTCAAATTTGATGGCGGCGGAGAGTTATGTCCAAAAAATCACTTGTCGTATTCAAGTCGTTGTAGAGAGGATCGGAAACATTGGACATAGAAATTACATTACATTACATAACATTACATAGAAATCATTGGGCATTGTCAATATCTTCAACACCGATCCAAGAATCAAAATCAGAGTTGTATCCTAGCCACCGAACAAATAACTGTTTCTTAACCCTGCGAGTACGTGTCTTTAATATCTTTTCAATTTGATAGATTTCACTATTATTTTTAACTTTTTGTAGTTCATAGTCATAAAAGCCACCGAGAATCTCTTCATCTTTGGTATCGCGCAAACGATAAGTTATGGGCTTAGTGTTTAGGATTTTTGCTACTTTAAAAAGTTCTGTGGACCACAAGTAATTCCTCTTTTCAAAAACATTAGTTGTTCTATTAATTCGAACAGTATCACCAACACTGAATTTATTTTTCTTCTTGACAATCGTTTCATTGGAATATTGTTTAAGAAAGGTGTCAATAGTATCATGATCAGAATGATGAACTTCCGTTGGGCTAGAGTTGCACAATGATCGATGAGGTCGTTAATTTTAAATCAACATGATTTTATCTAAATCCTGAATAAAAGCCGGTGTATTTTTCAATGTACAATATCTTGAAATTAATATTGGAATAGTTCTTATCAATCGTTCGGACAATGCAGCCTTTATAGGACTATGACTATGATAGAGCAGTGTACTATATTTCACTAGTACTTTTGCAACATGGGGATTAACAAATTCACTACCGCGATCCGTTTAAATTTTTTTATACGAATTCTGTTCGAGAATACTTTCAATGGCCTGAGCAACTTCAACGCCTCTCTTCGATCGCAATGGAATTGCATATGCATAACGACTATAAACACTGATTGCAAGTAGAATTTACTTGTACGGTGTATTGTGACGTCGTTGAATCTCAATGCAATTGAATCTCAAAGCAATTCAATTGAATCTCAAAGCAATTCAATTGAATCTCAATTGCAATTCAATTGAATCTCAATTGAATCTCAAAGCAATTCAATTGAATCTCAAAGCAATCTCAAAGCAATCTCAAAGCAAAAATCTCAAAGCAATTCAATTGAATCTCAAAGCAAAGCAAAAAATCTCAAAGCAAAAATCTCAAAGCAAAAATCTCAAAGCAATTCAATTGAATCTCAATTGAATCTCAAAGCAATTCAATGCAAGTGTTCGCATACATTTGCTTTGGTGAAAGAGATTGTGTAGAACCAGAGTAACGGAAATCTGTTCATGATGAGAGCGAACAGTGAACAGTTGTAGCATTTCTTGGGACCATTGTTCAATAGATTCAGCCAGATCGTCAATAATCAGCCAAGAGTTTGGTTCAGTAATGCTGAAAATATCAAGTCCCTGTATGAATTGTATCTGCACCAGTCCCGTCGTGGCAATTGCTTTTATTTTATCGTATGACTCCTGCCAAATACTGTAACAATAGTAGATTTTTTTCGTCTTTTCCACAAACATTTTATCGCAATTTTTAATTATTTTAGATAAGAGTGTTGTTTTGCCTGACATTGACGGCCCACACAGAAACGATCTGAATGGTGTTTTAAATTGATACATATTCCCTTCAACAGTTCACCTACACTACTAACTGTAGACTATAGCTGTCTAATGACTAAATAATTTCCCTACTACTACTAATACTACTACTCCCTTCAAGAATAAGAAGAAGACGAATAAAGAATCATATTTTCTTTTAGTATACGCATAAAAAAGTAACAACACTTAAAAGACACTACATTGGAAGCACATTAAACATGAAAAAAATACACTTTTTTAATTTATTTATAATACAAAATACAACATTTACATAGGCACTAGAAAAAACACTTAAATAAATACACTTTTTTTTGTTTATTTATTAATAGAAAAAATACAACATTTATTAGAATAATGCACTTGAAATAATATCAAACACTTTTATTTACAGCATTTTAAATTTTTGGATCCCCCCCATCCCCCCCACCCGCGGGGGCAGCCGCTACGGCGGCCGGGGGTTCCGCTGCGGTGGGCCGGAAATCGCCACAGGAAGCGCCGCGGGGCCGAGAATCGGGGGGCCCGCTGCGGCGGGCCCGGGCCGGGGGCATTAAATAGTGGAAATTGATCTGCCTTGCACACACACATTGAAAATTGTTTGTGATATAAAAAAAAAAAGAATTTAAAAAAAACACCCCATTACCTGAAAAACCCTCCCACCCAATTTATACTTTTTTAAATGAATTTAAGTTAATATTTCTAGACCGAGTTGTTTTCTGTACTCTATACATTCAACTCGGTCTGAAATTAAATAATGATCGTGTGGTAGTACCTTCACACCATCCTCAAGTACATAGACTTTGTCCGATATGGCCGACATGGCGTTTTTCTCAACTCTAACTGTGTAGTTTTTAAATTGTAAAGAGCGAATCGCCATGACTTTCGCTCTTGGCACTAAACTACGTTCCACACAGTTTCTATACACACTCATGTCGAAATTATTTTTTACCTACTGTGTAGATTCCCCCTTGCAAACTTGTTTGATATCCTTATTGAGCGTTTCCACACAGTATACCTTCGGACCAGGAAACACACCACTTGATATCAAATCGCTACCCGTTTCAGATTTTAGCATTAACAATTGATTTGGGGCCTGGCGTTTCACTAGCTCTGGGTAGAGGGATTCGTCCCAATTAGTGTAGTCCATTCGTGAGCTAATGTACTCGCCATTTTCCAAATCATTCAATAGATTTTCAGTTTTGACTTTTAACAGGAGTGAATCAGTGTCCCCGTAATACACTTGAACTTGTCCCTCAATCGGCCACTGTACCTTGCATACATTATAATAAAATGACAACATGAGTTTCCTGGATATTTCAGTTGTTGCACTCCCGCCTGCAATATTTTTATTTAGAACAATGTTTCTTTTCTTACGGTGTAGGAGCACCATATCAGAGTCTATGATTGTGAACGATGTGAAGTTTGGATCCGCAATGATTCGAGCACAATCTTTAGGATTGGTTACAATGTCACATTAACTTCTGTTTCGTACGCTTTCGCACATTTTACCGAAAGCTGAGTTCAAAATGAGTTTATAGACTTCTTTTTCAACTTTTGTTTTCGCTTGTGAACGCTTACTGACAAAGGTGTCAATAAACGTTTTCATGTAAGGCTTTTGATCAAATTGGAGGGCTCTATGAATCTTTGTGACCTTGAAACCATTGGACACCATCCATTTCAATAGCACGTGATGAACGACGATATTCTGTTTTGGGTTGACGTCGGCAATTAGTTTTTGTTTTGAAGGTACCCAGTGCATACTCCCATCCTCTACTAAAGATAAATTGTAGGGGCTCAGAGAGTCCCTACCCACCGGTCTATTTATGCACGGAAAAACAAAGTCTTTTACCGAGTCGTGGATTTCCATGGGTATTTCACCGTCAATTTCAAAAAACCATCCCTATGCCCCATTCTCCTCAATACTGGCAATGTCAGGGAAATTCGAAGCACATGGATTGTCAAGCCATTTATAATTGCCGAACGGCAAAAGGTAGTCAGACATTGCCGATGGGTAAAGAGAATTCGTATCCAAAAAAACTGCGTCCGACTTTTCATCGGTGTGCTGTCCGGTCGGATCAGTTTTCATAATACGATCCCCTTGAAAAACATAACCACCCCTCATTGATCTCTGTACAAACAGATGCTGATCCAAATCGGCGATCAGACCTATTTTTTCTTTGCTCATTTTAAGTATCAAGTCCATCACCAAATGAGGAGTGGAAAAATAATAACCTAAATCCAACCCAAATTCCCCCATACATTTTATCCGTATTTTTGCACACAATGTCCAGAAGAGTGAGTACGTCACTGGCCAAGTATAGTTTACAATAATCCCACCCATTTTTACATCCACCCTTTGCCCAAACCCTCTTAGAATATTCATAGTCGCTAGTGGTGCACAAACTCTCAGTAAGAGAATTGTAAAAAGCTTCAATGGGCGGTAGTGACACCTCATTTAGCCTCGAGCCAGAGTTGTAATAATCATATGGATATATACCCTTACACGTTAATAAATCATACATTTCATCATCGGGGAAGTGCTGTTTGAGGAGGGGGAAGCTATCAAAATTACCACTTTTCTGTACCTGAATCAATTGATTTAAAGATTTGGTGAAAAAGCTGAAAGAGTCTAAAAAACGGATTTTATTCAGGCACGTGTTACCCTTTTCAACTGTTTTCCACATGAATTCTAGCAGCAGTAGCTTCTCCGATGATTTGGGTATGATATTATATGAAAAAGAACCATCTATCAATGCGTCATCTACAACTCCACCCTTGGCAATGCGGGAAAACGCCGGTAGAACAAACTTTAAGTCGTAATTGGAATTGTGTATAAAAACAGGTACGAAATATTGTCGTCTAACGTTTAAACTGCATAACTGATGTGCTACCCCCTAAAGTTACTCCCCCCCCGATGTAATTTCCTGCCACAAATGATCATGGTCGATCACCTTTCTCCTCCCTCCATTCCCAACACCATCATCAAATTCCCCCTTGCAAACCCAACACATTTTACGATTTTTAATGGCCGTTATGTCATCTGGTGATAGGAGCATAGGATAGTTTGTATAACGAAGGCGCGAAATTGCACCGTTTGCTGTTTTGATTAGACTGATCAATGCCGAGCGCTTGCAGTCTACACCGTCACCCAACATCTCAACTACATCCAGCACTTGCATGGTATTATTGGAATATCGTTGCGCTTGAGCGTAAGAGACCCCTATGGCTTCATGTATTTTAATACGATTTGAATTTGACGGATTGCACACGTCTGTCAGTTTCGTTTCGCAGTCTAAAGCGATCTCATTGCTCTGGAGGAACGTGTTTTGAAAATTTTTAAAGCGTAAGATCGCTCTATCTCTGCTTACCGTCTCCACAGCCTGGTATCCATGACGTTTACAGTGTTTCATGTGATGCTTTAACTTTAAATCAGAGTGAAATCTTGAGAGGTATGTTGGACAGTAATAACGTGCACTCTGTTTCTTACCCTCCCCCAAAACCCTACTAATATCGTTAATTGGATTAAAATGACCAATTGAATCGGGGACTGTGGGTGGAGTGTATAGAAGCCACACCCAATGTTCCACTGATTCAATTGAAGGAGCCCGCACTGGAAATAATACCCCCTTCTTATCGGAACCCTGGCCCTCCTCAAATTCTGTTTCATACTGTAACACCGTGACACCAATCTTTAAATGTGCATTAGCCCGCTCGAAAATATCTATTCCTTTTAGTCTCACGGGAAATTGACCATTTAAACAATTAAAATCTACTTTGAGGAGCTTTGAACCCTCCCAACCATTAACTGCCATTTCATACAACTTTTTCCTAGATGCATCTTTTTGAAGTGGTCTGTATCCTTCAATTAAAAATGCATACTTGAAACACTGTAGCCTCGTATCGAAACAGATTCGTTTTATCCCCCTACATCCCTCTAAATCTGATTGATATTTTAATTCAATACCCCTTGGCCTACCCCCCCCCCTCTTACAATAAAATCCTTTCTAAATCTACAAATATTAACATTTAAACTTTCAATAAATAAAACCACAGATCCACTACCCCCCTCGTTATAATTTTCCCACTTACTTTGAATATTATTAGCCCAATTTAGAAAAAACTCCCCATAACTTGATAAATGCGGGTGAATTGCCAACATCTCTGTGTGCAAGTATTTCGAATACACCTCACCCGCATTTTCATTAAAAAAAATATTTTTAGTGCTATTGATGCTTTTAAACTGACCCCCACACCCCAAACCCCCATCTGTTGTTCAAGAATGGCTCGAATCTTATTATTATATAAATGTGTAATGGCCGAGGAATCTGTTATTATATCCCCTGACACTAGAGAGTTGAAGTGATCACCGAATTGGGTGCTGTAGACCTTTTTGTGGTGCAAGGCAGAGTTGGACAGAAAAAATATGGAAGAGGGGATATTTTTGTTGTTGTTGCTGTATTACTACTACTACTAGTACTAACACTAGGTATATCATTAAGCGGAATGGTGGGGGTGACATAGAATTGTCAATAGCACCACCCTCAGTCTGTTCAATTGCAATGGATGGAGATGGCATGAAGTCCCCTAGGCCTGTTAGTACGTATTCCAAGGTGTTTGGGGACAGCTGATCGAGCCAGCCTGCATTTTCCTGTGATGGGATTTCTTTATGAGGACCAGGTTCAGATGCACTAGTAACATCACCTAAATGCTCACGCATAAATCTATCTGTCCATTCCGGGTCCTCCATCATGTCAATGTCACAAGTTAAATCGTCTAGGCTGGCCTTGTCCCCAAAACAATCATTAAGAAAACCCCTATGCCACTCCGTATTGTCTAGAACTAATGAAGGTTCGTCTCTAAACTCCATTGGTGGTGCTATAATTGGTTCAGGTCCAGTAAATGCTGATGATTCATGACCCAATGGCGCTGCTATTTCATTAATCTATAGAAAAAAGGTTTATTTTCTATGTGAAATAAGCATTATTTCATAAAGTTGAAAAATCATGTTCATTTCTAGTCGTATGTCTACCCGAATATTTAATACGTACCATTTTTCATACCACCCACAAAACTCAATTCCTCCTCCTAGAATTATTTAAACTAAATACTTACCCCCCGGCTCCCAGAGAAAGTTCAGAAAAACATAATAGCCTTATCTATAGTGAAGCATTTTTCTACTCCTATGTTTACCTGAATATTTAACACGTACCATGTTTCCATACCATCCACAAAACTCAATTTTTCCTAGAATTATTTAAACTAAATACTTACCCCCTCCCACAGAAAGTTCAGAAAGATAAAATAGCATTATTTATGTTGAAGCGTTTCTTAGTCGTATGTTTACCCGAATATTCAACACGTAGCATTTTTCCACACCAGCCACAAAACTCAATTCCTCCTAGAATTATTTATACTAAATACTTACCCCCCATCTCCCATAGAAAGTTCAGAAAAACACGATAGCCTTATTTATAGTGAAGCATTTTTCTACTCGTATGTTTACCCGAATATTTAACACGTACCATTTTTCCATACCATCCACAAAACTCAATTCTTCCTAGAATTATTTAAACTAAATACTTACCCCCTCCCACAGAAAGTTCAGAAAGATAAAATAGCATTATTTATGTTGAAGCGTTTCTTAGTCGTATGTTTACCCGAATATTCAACACGTAGCATTTTTCCACACCATCCACAAAACTCAATTCCTCCTAGAATTATTAAAACTAAATAGTAACCCCCACCCTAGAAAGTTCAGAAGGATGTAATAGCCTTATTTATGTTGAAGCGTTTCTTAGTCGTATGTTTACCCGAAAATTCAACACGTAGCATTTTTCCACACCATCCACAAAACTCAATTCCTCCTAGAATTATTTAAACTTAATACTTACCCCCTCCCACAGAAAGATCAGCAAAATCACAATAGCCTTATTTATAGTGAAGCATTTTTCTACTCGTATGTTTACCCGAATATTTAACACGTACCATTTTTCCATACCATCCACGAAACTCAATTCCTCCTAGAATTATTTAAAATAAATACTTACCCCCCATCTCCCACAGAAAGTTCAGAAAAACACAATAGCCTTATTTATAGTGAAGCATTTTTCTACTCGTATTTTTACCCGAATATTTAACACGTACCATTTTTCCATACCATCCACAAAACTCAATTCCTCCTAGAATTATTTAAAATAATAATCTCCTCTAATTTGGTCGAAAAACAATCTATTTTTGAATGTGTTTTGAATCACAAAGACATGTTGCATTAATCTTTGCGATAAGTCGTGTGAAGTTTCGCTCCAAAAGGACCCTTTTCACTAATTATAAACACATGCGGTTTTAAACCGGAAAAAGACGAAATATCTTAAATACACAATTGGAAAAAGGAACACTTTGAACGAGATAAGTAAAACTACAGAATTATGCTCGTAAACACTGCAGTGGGAGCAGTGGGGGATGGGTTTTTGTTTACATAATAGAAAAAAGAGCGGACTTTGCGTTTTCTAACGAGTATACTTATACTATTGTATGGGTTTGTATTGTTGGGGGGGGAGGGGGGCTAAGTCCCCCTGAAATTTGAATTTACTGGTAAAATGATTTTTATTTGGAAATAAATTAAGAAATTCAGTAAGCTGTACTCACATTGAAAATTGACGGATCCATTGCTCAAAAGTTAATAATATTCGGTGTATTATCTAGAATATATCAAATCATAACGAAAATTAAATCGTAAGGTATGGGCATTTTATACAAAATCTCAAGAACGAATAAGAAACGGATGTTGGCTCGAAAAACACTCTGCTTGAGTTATATAATTTCGTGCATACTCCCAAAACATGTTGGACTACTTTATACCATGCCAACTTAAAAAAAAAAAAATGTCCACGTGAAGCTGAAGTGTAATTCCAATGTGCAATTGACAACAATAATGCAATCTTTGCCAGCTTTTTAGAATGTTCACGTGTAAGTGTAGTGGCTCAGACATGGGTTTTCCTCGCGTAATTCCATGTATTTTTTCATGTCCCGTTTCATGTACCGTTCATATTGTATACAGTATTATCTTGTACCGTTTCTTGTACTGTTTCCATCAATACATGCCTTACTACTAACAACTTGTTTGGTTTTGCTGAACCCTCTTGAACTCTTCTTTGTTTGTTGTTATTTTATATTTTTATCAGTTCATTAATCAATTCATTATTTCTTCGAATATTTTGTTTATTTCTTCAGTGATTTTTCTTCTTTTTTTAACTGGTTCATTCCCTCTGGCTGTGACTTTCTCCCCCACCCCCTCCCAAAAAACTACAAAAACACCAGAATCCATGTGTCTGCCTGTTGAGTTGACACCTTTATAAAGTCCTTTTCATTCTTATAATATTTTTACCGACTTTCTTTGCCTATCCTTTTGATTCATTGATTCTAGGAATGTTTTGTTTATTTCTTCAATGAATTTTTAATTTCCTTTTATTTTACCTTGTTCCTTCCTTTGGCTATGACTTTCTTCGCCCCCCCCCCTAAAAAGTCTGTTTGTGTATGCCTGGTTGAGTTATCACCTCTGTAAAGGCTATTTTATTCTTCTTTTAATGTTTTTTTTCAAACGTTTCTTGGTAACGAACTGTAAGTAAGGAGTGCCTCGGCTCAATACTAACCTAACTCTAAAAAACGGATTTTTAAAATCAATAGATACATCAAAAGAATCAACTGATTATGTTAATTTCCAATACTTAAGATTCATCAAGTTTAATGTGACCCATCAAAACATTCGAGCCTGAGAAAATGTTTCTGATTTTTGGAATGAGGGGAAACATATCCTATTTCAAAAATCAAATCAAAGAAATCTTAATGAAAGTCACATTATCAGATTCAGCATGCCAGAGAGCCCTACTGCAGAAATTTGAAGCTCCTGTCTGAAAAAATGAGGAATTTCACTATTTTTGTCAGAAGACAGATTACAGATGCGTGTTTATTTGTTTTTTTGTTTCCCTGGGGTGATTGTATTGAAATAATGGTCCTAGAAGATCAGGAGAGGGTGCATTTGATCGAAAACAAAAAGTTCTCGTGACCAAAATGATTAGAGGGCAACTGGGCCCCCTCCCACGCCCATTTTTAACCCAAAACTATCTGATAAAAATTTTGAGATAGCTGTTTTTTTTAGTATACTTGAAAGATAAAATATTTGTGTCTTTGGGTGTAAAATGGCCTTCCATATTCCTTGGGGAGAGGCCTGTAAGTTATGATATTCGCCCATTGTTTACGTATAGAATTTGTTATTGGGAAGTACAGGCTTTTTGGGGGGGGGGGAGGTGTTATGCTTGGGGTGGATTTCTATAGGGAAAATCTTCCTTGGAGAGGGAAATTTCTTGGAGGGGGTTAATATTCCAGGGAAAAATTTTACACTGGTGGGATTTGACAGAATTACTATACGATATTCTTTTTAATTGTCTTATATTTTCTTTTCCAAATTTTTCATGTGGAAATGTTCCGGGGGAATTATCCAAGGGCTTTATCCACGAATTTTGATTTCTGGCCAATATTTTCCACCTAAAGGGGCATTTCTGGATTTATCAAAAAAGCCAACTAGAGATTAAAGTCTTATTTAAATGAACAAATGCTAAGGAGAATTTTTCAGGCAGAATCATCCGCAAGTAATTCTATAGAGAGGGGATTCTCAGTTAGGATGAAACCATCTGGAGGAAATTTTTCGGGGGGGGGGGCACTTTACGTTAGAGGAACTTTCCATGGAGGAGTTTTCTGTGAGGGGAAGGGGTAAATTTCATAGAGACTGGGCCAGATTTACTGGAATTATTTGAAAAAGGAACAGAAATTATTCCATATATGAAGGGCTTCCCCCTCCTCAGTACCTTTCTCTTTACGCTAAAATTTGACCGTTTCTCTCAATTTTTTAAGAGCGTCTACTGAAACACGGCAGCAGATTTATTAAAATAGAACAGCTTTAGCGTAAAGAGCAAGGTATTAAGAAGGGGACAACCTTTCATATACGGAATAAATGTACGGTTAGCCAAATTTGAACCTCTATTAGTTGAAAAATGTTCAGAAATAAAATAAAAAAAAAGTTTTTTTTTAACTGAAAGCGAGAAGCGACATTAAGCTTAAAACCAACAGAAATTATTCCTTACATGAAAGGGGCTGTCCCCTCCTCAACGCTTCGCTCTTTACTTTAAAGTTTTTATTGTTTTAAAAAGTTGAGTTGTGCCAAAAATTCAAACTTCAGTTGAATGAGTGAGGCGTTGAGGAGGGGACAGTTCCTTGCATATACGGAATAATTTCTGTTCGTTTTAAGTTTTAGTGTCGCTCCTTACTTTCAGTTAAAAAACTTTTTTTTCTTTAATTTTGTGGAAAAGGCACTAAGACGGTACATTATTCTGTATATGAGGTGTGCTGCCCCATTCTCAATCCTTACTGTTCGCACTAATGCTTGTCTTCTTTTCCCAGTTCGTTAAAAACAACTGCTGAAACAAAAAGGATGTTGTTTTGAAATAAAAAGCTTTTTTTAAAGAATTAAAAAATTTTAGCAAACCAAGCAAGGGATTGAAGAGCTCCAAAATCTCCCTTTCCATCAGAAATCTGCATGATTTCCAGAAAATAATCACCCTACCTCTCAACTGAAAACTCATTTCCAGAAAATATACTCTGAAGAATCTCCTCCCAGTAAAATTCACCCCACGCGTAAAACTAAGGACCTAAAGGCAAAGTAATAAAATTAATTTAACACATGAATTCTGCAGAATTCCCCCCCCCTTGAATATTCCCTCAAAAACCAGGCTTTTGGAGAATATCCTCCATAAAATTGAAATATCCTCCCTGAAGTAAAATCCTCTGGATCGTCTCCTTCCCAAAAAAATTTTTTAACCACTTCAACATCATTATTTTATGATGTATGTAACACCCGATCTCCCTGTATACAAAGGTCCGCCATCCATTCTTCATAGTAGCTGATGTATAATTACATTTCAATGAACAATTTCATGAAAAATCGAGTGACTTAACTTAATTATTAAATTAAGTAATATGATGATGAATATATACATTTGCGATTTATCTCATATGGACGAAATTGCTGACTTTTCCAGAATGAATGCGCACCGTGCGGCATTACTTTCTCTGCATTTGGTAAGCTGAATAGATATGTTTTTATATTCATAAATTGAGTGGTATCTCAAAATTCTCCATCAAAGAAAACTATGGCTTTCTTGGGACCTGATCGTAAATTAGTGCCACAAAATGGTAGAAAACGACACTTTCTCTTTGTAAAATCTTTTTTAGTTACCGAAAAAGGGGACAATAATTTTCAATATAGTAGAGGGTAAGGTATTACCCCGAGTAGTAAAAGCTCACACGTCCTATTTCTAGACCAAAGGGGTAAGGTATTACCCCGAGTAGTACAAGATCACACGTTCTATTTCTAGACCAAAGGGGTAGGGCATTACCCCGAGTAGTACAAGATCACAAACCTATTTCTAGACCAATCAGAGGGTTAGAATACTAGAAGAAGTGACATCACCTGATTTCTAAGAATTATTAGCCTGGAAGGATTATTAAAACCTAGATTTAAGATGTTTCTAAGTGTAATAGACACAGGGGGGAATGATCATGGCTTCACCGTGGGAGAGAGATGAAGCCTGTAGATTCTAGTGTATAAGAAATATGTAATTTATAATTCTTTAGGATAAGAGATAAGTTCTGGAATTGTTATTATATCGAAGTCATATATAATGTGGGATGTGGGCGATATAAAATATTTTTTAGCATTGGAGTATGCTAAAAAGTTGAAACTAATAAAGTTGTAGATGCTAAGAAAAGAATTTTAATAAAGAAATTCAGAACAATCCTTAAAAATCAACTAGTGAGATGAATATGGATTTGAACCATCAAGGACTGCAACTACCAATGACCCCAACCATCAAGGACCTCAACCTCCAAGGATTCCCTTTCCCCGACCTCTAAGGGGCCACCTCCCTCCAACTTTTTGGACCCCTCCCCTAATTTTTTATACTTTTTTTTGAAGTTTCCTTTTGAACTTTTTTTTTATTTTTTTAACATGGTTATTTTTTCAACTTTTTTTTCACATGTCTTAGAACAACATAAAACATACTTAAAACATAAAAAATTCACATTTAATATTTTGCAAACTCAAAGTGAGAATGATATAGAAATGTTAGTCATAACTTTTACTATTAGAAAAATAATGTTAGTAGTAGCACTTTTTTTTGGACTGAATTTTTTTGAACTTAGAAAATTATTCAAGTTTTTTTTACACTATCTTAAAATGACATGAAATATGCTTGCGGTTGTACCAATAGTACTGTATGCTTGCTCATAGACACGACGTGGCTTTCCCAGTGGTACTCTATGGCATGTTATCGACACTACCTAGTTTATTGCATGTTTTTGTTCATTAATTGTTGTGCAGTGGAAGGATAAACACATAAGTAGTATCTTAAAAAAAGTGAAAATGAAGTATTTTAAGAAATTGTGTTCACATGACAGTGTTATTGTAGCATCGAATGCTGACAAGGACAAGTATTTGAACTATGAAACAAGTACAAGTGGTAGCACTATTGGAAATGTATGGCTGCATTGTCTTGACAGTAAGGAATTAAATTTCTTTGGAGTACCAAAAAAATTCAACTCTTATGATGGTGGATATGCGAGATTGACGTCTCCGGAGATGATTGCACTCAAAGAGAATGCCAACATAAAAATAATAGTTGATTATGAGGGGCATCTTCTTGCTAGTGCTTGTGGTAACTTGTTACCCAGTGTTACACTCCATTGTTAGCTGTCGGGTATTAGCATTCAAAGAAAGGTCAAAAGAAGACATGCATACTCTTCTACTAATATCATAAGCCATATCTTGTCTACGTGCAGGAACTGTTACCTGTGTAAAAATACTGTGGTAATAGACAGTGAAATGGCTGGAAAAATAAAAAAGAGCATTGGCAGAAAATATCACTTAGTAATATAAAGATGAATCGATGAAAGACAAAGTGCCACCAAACTTTATTACTACTATTGATCATATAGTCAATGAACCTAATAATACCAAAGACGTAATGTATATTGAACATTTAGGTGACACCCCAGTAAAAAGTGTGTATAACTCAAAATTGAATAATGATTATTCTACTGATTACGAACTAAGAGAAGACAATAGCTACAGTATCAAGAGAGAACATGATGAAATATTTTAGGGAACATATTTAAATATATCCAAGGTTGTTCAATGACATTAATAATGTATAACAACGAATGTAAAATATTTTTATGCTAATATTCTACATGTCATTATTTCAAGAAAAATATTTTATGCATTACATTGATATATTTCCATTATTTTTAGCGTATGCTAGAACGTCAAACATTTAGAATATCTATTAAAAAGGTGGAGATGTAAGAAAAGGAATTTTCAGAAATATAGATATGACTACTAACACGCTAATAGCAGATATATTAGAAAATGAGATAGGTTAAAAGAACTTTCACCAAATTCTGAGAGAGATGTACTGAATTTTTTCTCAAAATTCTCCACAGACAAGCAAATATCCCGTCCAGACGCACAGGCAGAGAGAGTCTTCAGTTTTCAGAAACTGGAACATCCACGTTTAAAATACATGTGACTTTATTAATAATATTAGATTTTTTTAATAAAGTTGGGTTTTGGTTTTCAAAAATAACAACATCCTCGTTTGAAATACATTTGATTTTAATAATAATATTTGATTTATTAATAAAGTTGGGTTTTAGTTTTCAGAAACAAAAACATCTACGTTTAAAATACATATGATTTTATTAATAATATTTGATTTTTAATAAAGTCATAACAAACTCTTTCTTGAATTCACCTCTTGGATGCACAATACAAACATTTCATTCAAGAAACTATGAAAAAATTACATAAAATATGCTTGCGGCTGTACCAATCGTACTCTATGCTTGCTCATAGACATGACGCGACTGAAATCATGCTAAAAGTTGTATATGACCCAGAAACGCAATAAGTGTCATGTCTAGAGAAAACATGATGAATCATTTCATGGAACGAATTCAAAACATTCAATTTTTTATGATGCTATTAACAAACATGTAATATTTTACAAGCTAAGTTACGCAACAATTTCCACGCTTCATTTGCATCAAAAAGATACCGAGAGTCTTATGACTCCTTCCCGCAATGAATTCTGCGGGTTATATGACTCCTCCCCACAATGAATTCAGATGGTTTTAGGACTCCTCCCCCTAGCCATAAGTCTTTTTAACCTTGAGCAAAGATATAAACGTTTGATGAAGTACTTCTCTGCTTAAATTTTACATTAATAGATTCCAGGATGATAGGACTATATGACACAGAATTTATTGGTTTGAAAAAAATTATCTTGTGCTGTTATATTTGAATGCGCATTTTTATTATTGTCTATGGAACTCGAAGAAATTGACTGTTATCATTGGATAGTGAACTATAATTTGCATGATCATGATAAAAGCTTGTGGAGTACCACATTAGGCCTTATGAACACACTGGGATTCTACGTTAGAGTGATTACACCACATAATAAAAGTGGTCAATAACTGAGAAATGTTCAGGAAGAAGTCAGTGAAATTTGCAGCTTTTTTGAGGGTGTAACACTATACGTAAAGGGTAACGCACCTACAGATAAAGTTTTAATTCGAAACTGTGATCTTAGGATTCCACTTTTCAATTTAGAAAAAATTCAAGTGTCCTATATTTGAAGGGACTCATCACCGTCCTGAGGACGAGGTTAGGTTCTTCGCGCAATGGATACCTAGGGACATACCTGATAGCTATTTGTGCATGAGACACGGTAAAAACTATTCTATATCATGGGATCCTCGTTTGTGGATGTTTAACAGTGAAGTTGAAGTATTATTTTTATGTAAATACTTGTTTTTTCAAAACAGTTTTTTTTAATATGTTAAAGCAAAAAATATCTTTAAGCTTAACCCGTCTTTATTCTTTAGAATAGTTCTATTCATTCAAGAAATTATAAAAAAATTGTAAGTAAGTAACAAACTCTTTCTTGAATTCCCTTCTTGGATACACAATATGGAAATTTCCTTCAAGAAACTATGAAAAATTGTAAGTAAGTAACGAACTCTTTCTTGAATTCACCTCTTGGATACACAATACAGAAATTTCCTTCATGAAATTAGGAAAAAAAGAAATTTCATTCATGAAAATATGAAAAAATTTTAAGTGAATAACAAAATCTTTCTTGAATTGACCTCTTGAATACACAATACAGAAATTTCATACAAGGAATTATGATAAAATTGTAGGTAAGTAACAAACTCTTTCTAGAATTTGCGTCTTGGATACACAATACAGACATTTCATTCGAGAAATTGTGAAAAAAATGTAGTAACTAACAAACTCTTTCTTGAATTCACCTCTTGGATACACAATACCGAAATTTCATACAAGGAATTATGATAAAATTGTAGGTAAGTAACAAACTCTTTCTAGAATTTGCGTCTTGGATACACAATACAGAAATTTCATTCAAGAAATTATGAAAAAAATTGTTAGCGAGTAACAAACTCATTCTTGAATTTACCTCTTGGATACACAATATGGAAATATACAAACCGACAAAGACAGGTAGTGGAACAAGCAAACACCTGCTCAGATACACATGCAAAGAGATTAAGAGACAAAAAATGCATACAAACACAAAGATTCAGACATACAAACCCAGAAAGACATGCATTGGGATAAGCTAACACCAGCCCAGACACAGGCAAAAAGAAGGAGAGACACATACAATTGCATAGATTCAAACATACAAACTGACAGAGACAGGCACTTTGACATGCAAACACCAGCCCAGACATATAGTCGAAGAGAGTGAGAGAGACAAAAATACATACAAATACATAGATTCCGATATACAAACATACAAACTGACAAACCAACCCAGACAAACAAGCAAAGAGAGTGAGAAACACATACACATACATAGTCTCAGACATACAAACCGACGAAGACAGGCAATGGGACAAGCAAACACCCGTCCAGACAAAGGCAAAGAGAATAAGAGACAAAAAATGTATACAAACACATAGATTCAGACATACAAACAGAGAAAGACAAGCATTGGGATAAGCAAACACCCACCTAGACACACAGGCAAAGAAAGTGAGAGAGACGAAAAACACATACAAGTATACAGATTCAGACATACAAACCGACAGAGACAGGCACTGTGACAAGCAAACACCATTCAAAGACATAGACAAAGTGAGTGAGAGTGACAAAAAATTCATACAAACACATATATTCAGACATACAAACCGAGCAGGACAGGCATTGGGATAAGCAAAACACCTGCCCAGACACGCAGGCAAAGAGTGAGAGAGACAAAAACACATACAAATATATAGATTCAGACATGCAAACCGATAGAGACAGGCACTCTGACATGCAAACAGCATCCCAGAGACATAGGCAGAGAAGTGAGAGAGATAAAAACCCATACAAACCCATAAACTCAGACGTACAAACTGACAAAGACATGCACTGGGACATACAAGCACCCGCCCCGACACACAGGCCTAGAGAGTGAGAGAGACAAAAACATATACAAACAAATAGATTTATACATACAAACTGACAAAGACATGCACTAGGACAAGCAGCCACCTTTCCAGACATATAGGATTATAGAGACGAAAACACATACAAACACATAGATTCAGACATATCAAGTTACAAAGACAGACAGTGGAACAAGAAAAAACCTGCCCAGACACACAAGCAAAAAGAGTGAAAGACACATAAAAATACATAGATTCAGACATACAACCCGTGAAAGACAGGCACTTCAGACATACAAACCAACAAAGACAGACAGTGGGACAAGCAAACACCCGCCCAGACACACAAGCAAAAAGAGTGAGAGACATATGCAAATACATAGATTCAGACATACAAACCGAGAAAGATAGGCATTTCTGACATACAAACCAACAAAGACAAACACTGGGACTTGCAAACACCAACCCTGACAAACAGACAAAGAGAGTTTGAAACACATACAAGTACATAGATTCAGACATACAAACCGAGAAAGACAGACACTGGGATATACAAAACACCCGCTCAGACACACACACAGGCCAAGAGAGCGAGAAACAAATACATACATTCAGAAATACAACCGAGAAAGAAATGCACTGGAATAAGCAAACACCCACCCAGACACACAGTCAAAGAGAGTGAGAGACACATACAAATACATAGATTCAGACATGCTAAACGAGAAAAACAGGTACTTCAAACAAACAAACCATCAAAAACAGACAGTGGAACAAGCAAACATCCGCCAAGACACACAAGCAAAAAGAGTGAGAGACATACAAATACATAGATTCAGACATACAAACCGAGAAAGACAGGCACTTCAGACATACAAACCAACAAAGACAAACACTGGGACTTGCAAACACCAACCCTGACAAACAGACAAAAACAGTGAGAGACGCATACAAGTATATAGATTCAGACATACAAACCGAGAAAGACAGGCGGTGGGACAAGCAAATACACTCCCAAACACACAAGCAAAAAGAGTCAGAGACACATACAAATACATATATTCGGACATACAAACCGAGAAAGACATGCACTGGGATAAGCAAACACCCGCCCAGACACACAGTCAAAGAGAGTGATAGACACATACAAATACATAGATTCAGACGTACAAACCGAGAAATAGAGGCACTTCAAACATACAAACCAACAAAGACAGACAGTGGGACAATGAAACACCCACCCAGACACATAAGCAAAAAGAGTGAAAGAAACATAAGAATACATAGATTCAGACATACAAACCGAGAAAGACAGACACTTCAGATATACAAACCAACAAAGACAAACACTGGGACTTGCAAACACCAACCCTGACAAACAGACAAAGAGAGTGAGAGACACATACAAATACATAGCTTCAGACATAAAAACCGACAAAGACAGGCAGTGGAACAAGCAAACACCCGCCCAGACATACACGCAAAGAGAATAAGAGAAAAAAAACACACACAAATATATAGATTCTGGTATACAAACCGACAAAGACAGGCACAGGGACATGCAAGTACCCACCCAGACACACAGACATAGAGAGTGAAAGACACACACAAAAACATAGATTCAAACATACAAACCGACAAAGACAGGCACTGTGACATGCAAACATCCGCCCCCGCAGTGGCGGGCACGGCCACTGTGGTGAGCAGTGGTGCGGGTCATGGACTGTGTGTATTGGATCATTGTTTCAATGTCCCAGTGCCTGTCTTTGTATGTTTTTTAATGTCTGAATCTATGTATTTGTATGTGTTTCTCACTCTCTCTTTGCCTATGTGTCTGGGCGTGTGTTTGCATGTCACAGTGCCTGTCTTTGTCGGATTGTGTGTCTGAATCTATGTTTTTCTGTGAGTCTCTCACTCTCTATGTCTTTTATGGATGGGTACTTGCATTTCCCTGTGCCTGTCTTTGTCGGTTTGTATATCTGAATCTATACATTTGTATTTGTTTTTTGTTTCTCTTATTCTCTTTGGGTGAATGTCTGGGCGGGTGTTTGCTTGTTCCACTGCGTGTCTTTGTCGGCTTGTATGTCTGAATCTATGTATGTGTATGTGTCTCTCACTCTCTCTGTCTGTTTGTCAGGGTTAGTGTTTGCAAGTCCCAGTGTTTGTCTTTGTTGGTTTGTATGTCTGAAGTGCCTGTCTTTCTCGATTTGTGTGTCTGAATCTATGAATTTGTATGTGTCTCTCACTCTTTTTGCATGTGTGTCTGGGCTGGTGTTTCCTTGTCCCACTGTCTGTTTTTGTTGTTTTGTATCTCTGAAGTGCCTGTCTTTCTTGGTTTGTATGTCTGAATCTATAAATTTTTATATGTCTCTCACTCTCTTTGACTGTGTATCTGGGCGGGTGTTTGCTTATCCCAGTGCATGTCTTTCTCAGTTTGTATGTCTGAATCTAAGTATTTGTATGGGTTTCTTACTCTCTTTGCCTGTGTGTGTCTATGCGGCTGTTTGCTTATCCCAGTGCCTGTCTTTCTCAGTTTGTAAGTCTGAATCTATGTATTTGTATGTATTTCCTATCTTTTTATTTGTGTGTTATTGCGTGTATTTGCTTGTCCCACTGCCTGTCTCTCTTGGTTCGTATGTCTGAATCTATGTAATTGTATGTGTCTCTCACTCTCTTTGTCTGTTTGTCAGGGTTAGTGTTTGCAAGTTCCAGTGTTTGTCTTTGTTGGTTTGTATATCTGAAGTGTCTGTCTTTCTCGGTTTATATGTCTGAATCTCTGTATTTTTATATGTCTCTCACTTTTTTTGCTCGTTTGTCTGGGCTGATGCTTGCTTGTCCCACTTCTATCTTTAAGTCAAGATTAAGTCAAATGGGGCTGATTAAAACTGGTTGAGGTGAACAGGATGTTGGTTTGTATGTCTGAAGTGCCTGTCTTTCTCAGTTTGCATGTCTGAATATATGTATTTGTATGTGTCTCTCACTCAATTTGACTGTGTGTCTGGGTGGGTGTTTGCTTATCCCAGTGCATGTCTTTCTCAGTTTGTATGTCTGAATCTATATATTTGTATGTGTTTCTTTCTCTCCTTGCCTATGTGTGTGTCTGGGCAGGTGTTTGCTTATCCCAGTGTCTGTCTTTCTCGGTTTGTATGTCTGAATCTATGTATTTGTATGTGTTTCACACTCTCTTTGTCTGTTTGTCAGGGTTGGTGCTTGCGAGTCCCAGTGTTTGTCTTTGTTGGTTTGTATGTCTGAAGTGCCTGTCTTTCACGGGTTGTATGTCTGAATCTATGTATTTGTATGTGTCTCTCACTCTTTTTGCTTGTGTGTCTGGGCGGGTGTTTGCTTGTTCCACTCTCTGTCTTTGTTGCTTTATATGTCTGAATCTATGTGTTTGTATGTCCTTTCGTCTCTGTAATCCTATGTGTCTGGACAGGTGGTTGCTTGTCCTAGTGCATGTCTTTGTCGGTTTGTATGTATAAATCTATTTGTTCGTATATATTTTTGTCTCTCTCACTCTCTAGGCCTGTGTGTCGGGGCGGGTGCTTATATGTCCCAGTGCATGTCTTTGTCGGTTTGTATTTCTGAGTTTTTTTGTTTGTATGTGTTTTTGTCTCTCTCACTCTCTTTGCCTATGTCTCTGGGTTGGTGTTTGCGTGTCACAGTGCCTGTCTCTGTTGGTTTGTATGTCTGAATCTATATATTTTATGTGTTTTGTGTCTTTCACTCTCTTGCCTGTGTGTGGGTGTTTGATCATCCCGCCCGTCTTTCGGTTGTATGCTGAATCTTGTTTTATGCTTTTTTGTCTTCTCACTCTTGTCTATGGTCAAGTTGTTTGCTTGTTTCAGGCGTCTCTGTTAGTTTTTTATGTGAATCTATAATTTGTATGTTTTTTGTCTCTCTCACCTTTTTGCTTGTGTCTAGGTGGTGTTTGCTTATCCAATGTTGTCTTTTCGGTTTTATTGAGTCTATGTTGTAACATTTTTTGTCTCTCACTCTCTTTGCCTGTGTCTGGACGGGTGTTTGCTTGTCCCATTGCCTCTCTTTGTCGGTATGTATGTCTGAATCTATGTATTTGTATGTGTTTCTCACTCTCTTTGCTTGTGTGTCTGGGCTGGTGTTAGCTTATCCCAATGCATGTCTTTCTCGGTTTGTATGTCTGAATCTATGTGTATGCATTTTTGTCTCTTAATCTCTTTGCATGTGTGTCTGAGTGGGTGTTTGCTTGTCCAACTGCCCGTCTTTGTGGGTTTGTATATTTCCGTATTGTGTATCCAAGAGGTAAATTCAAGAAAGAGTTTGTTACTAACTTATAATTTTGTCAAAATGAAATTTCTGTATGAAATATATGTATTGTGTATCCTGTATTGTGTATGAAATTTCTGAATGAAATTTCTGTATTTTGTATCCAAGACGTGAATTCAAAAAAGACTTTGCTACATGCTTACAATTTTTTTTAATAATTTGTTGAATGAAATTTCTGTATTGTGTATCCAAGAGGCAAATTCAAGAAAAAGTTTGTTACTTACCTACAATTTTTTCATAATTTCTTGTATTAAAATTCTGTATTGTTTATCCAAGAGGTGAATTCAAGAAATTGTTTGTTACTTACTTAAAATTTTTCATAACTTATTGAATGAAACGTCTGTATTGTGTATCCAAGATGCAAATTCAAGAAAGAGTTTGTTACTTACTTACAATTGATTCATAATTTCTCGAATGAAATGTCTGTATTGTGTATCCAAGAGGTGAATTTAAAAAAATATTTTGTTACTTACCTAAAAATTTTTCATAATTTCTTGAATAAAATTTCTGCATTGTGTATTCAAGAGTTGAATTCAAGAAAGAGTTTGTTACTTACTTACAATTTTTTCATAATTTCTTGAATGAAATTTCTGTTTTTCATAATTTCATAAATGAAATATCTGTATTGTGTGTCCAAGAATTGAATTCCAGAAAGAGTATATTACTTACGTACAATCTTTTCACGATTTCTTGAATGACATTTCCAAATTGTGTATCCAAGAGGTGAATTCAAGAAAGAGTTTTTTACTTACTTACAATTTTTTCATAATTTCTTGAATGAACAGAACTATTCTAAAAAATAAAAACGGGTTAAGCTCAAAGATATTTATTGCTTAAACATATTAAAAAAGATTTTTTTGAAAAAACACATATTTACATAAAAATAATACTTAAAGTTCACTGTTAAACATCTACAAACGAGGATCCCATGATATAGAATAGTTTTTACCGTGTCTTATGTACTTATCGTGATCAGGTATGTCCCTAGGTATCCATTGCGCGAAGAACCTAACCTCTTCTTTAAGACGGTGATAAGCCCCTTCAATTCAATAAATTCTTCTAAATTGAAAAGTGGAATCCTAAGGTCACAGTTTCAAATTAAAACTTTATCTTTAGGTACGTTACCCTTTACGTATAGTGCTACAACCCCGAAACAGCTGCAAATTTCACTGACTTATTCCTGAACATTTCTCAGTTCTTGACCACTTTTATTATGTGGTGTAATCACTCTATCGTAGAATCCCAGTCTGTTTATACGGCTTAATGTAGTACTCGACAAGCTTTTATCATACTCAGGCATATTATAGTTCACGATCAAATGATAAAAGTCAATTTCTTCGTGTTCCATAGATAATAATAAAAATGTGCATTCGAAATATAACAACACAAGATGATTTTTTCAAACCTATAAATTCTGTTTCATATAGTCTTATCATCCTTGAAGCTATTAATGTAATGCTTAATCAGAGAAGTGCTTCATCCAACTTTTATACCTTTGCTCAAGGTTAAAAAGACTTATGGCTAGGGGGAGGAGTCCTAAAACCACCTGAATTCATTGTGGGGAGAAGTCATAAGACCCGTAGAATTCATTGCGGGGAGGAGTCATAAAACTCTTGGTATCTATTGCATGCAAATGAAGCGTGGAAATTGTTACGCAACTTAGCTTGTAAAATATACATGTTTGTTAATATCATAATAAAAAATTGAATGTTTTGAATTCGTATCATGAAATGATTCATCATGTTTTCTCTTGACATGAAATTTACTGCGTTTCCAGTTCTTATACAACTTTCACCATGGTTTCAGTCGCGTCGTGTCTATGAGCAAGCATAGAGTACGATTGGTACAGCCGCAAGAATATTTCATATCATTTTTTCATTATTTCTTGAATGAAATGTCTGTATTGTGTATCCAAGAGGTGAATTCAAGAAAGACTTTGTTAGAACTTTAATAAAAATCAAACATTATTAATAAAATCAGATATATTTTAACGTGGATGTTATTATTTCTAAAAACTAAAACCCAACTTTATTAAGAAAAATCAAATATTATTAATAAAATCATATGTGTTTTAAACGTGGATGTTTTTATTTCTGAAAACTATAACCCAACTTCATTCATAAAGCAAATATTATTAATAAAATCAAATGTATTTCAAACCTGAATGTTCTTATTTTTGAAAACTTTTTAGTTTTCAAATACCCAACTTTATTTTATAAAAAAAATCAAATATTATCTATAAAATCACATTTATTTTAAACGTGGATGTTCCAGTTTCTAAAAACTAGTAGAAAGGCCTCTTTACATACTAAACTTACAAGAGGGCACCCTTGACATACTAAACTTACAAGATCATTGACCTCCAATGAACTAGAATACGAAACAAACAAGATAACGTGCATATTTCTAGGTCAATCAACGGTTAGAATACTGGACGAACAAGATCATTGACCTCCAATGAGCTAGAACAAGAATGAACAAGATCATATGCCTATTTCTAGGTCAATCATTGGTTAGAATACTGGGATAACAAGGTGACATCACTTGACCTCCCAATGAATTTACCATGAATTTATGTAACAGGATGTTGTCGAAACTGCGTATTACCTTCTAACACAATTTGTCCACGGGACATTGCTTATAAAATCCTCTTATCTGATTATCGAATATTTTTGAAGTAGAACTTTCATATGGGGTGAAACAAAGCTAAATATTATTCATATTTTTTAATTGGATTGTATGAAAGGGATAAAAGAGTTAAAAGCGCGTAACAGTTAAGGTAAGTCTGAGCCTCCCTCCAACTTTTTGGGTACCATCCCCTCATTTTCTTTTATACTTTTTGAGCATTTTCCTTCTAAACTAGCCACAATAGCAACATTTTAGCCTATATTATTAGTATTTTCAAGGGTTTTTTGGTAGCCTTGATGGAGCATTATTCTTCTAAACTAGCTACAATAACAACATTTTACCCTATACTATTAGTATTTTCAAGGTTTTTGGTAGCCTTCGTTCTAAACTAGCTACAATAGCAACATTTTACCCTATATTATTAGTATTTTCAAGGGTTTTCGGTAGCCTTGACGGAACATTCTCCTTCTAAACTAGCTGCAATAGCAACATTTTACCCTATACTATTAGTATTTTCAAGGGTTTTTGGTAGCCTTGATGGAGCATTCTCCTTTTAAACTAGCTACAATAGCAACATTTTAGCCTATATTATTAGTATTTTCAAGGGTTTTTTGGTAGCCTTGATGGAGCATTATTCTTCTAAACTAGCTACAATAAAAACATTTTACCCTATACTATTAGTATTTTTGTATAAGAATTCCAGAATTTATCTCTTATCCTAAATAATTTTAAATTACATATCTCTTATACACTAGAATCCACAGGTTTCATCTCTCTCCCAAGGTGAAGCCATAATCATTCCTCTCTGTATCTATTACATTTAGAAACATCTTAAATCTAGGTTTTAATAATCCTTCCATGCTAATAATTCCTAGAAGTCAAGTGATGTCACTTCGTCTAGTATTCTAACCCTTTGATTGGTCTAGAAATAGGCTTGTGATCTTGTACTAGTCGGGTAATACCTTACCCCTTTGGTCTAGAAATAGGAAGTGTGAGCTTGTACTACTCGGGGTAATACCTTACCCCTTTGGTTTAGAAATAGGACGTGTAATTTTGTACTACTCGGGGTAATACCTTTCCCTCTACTCAATATTTGTTCAATTTAGCCCCTCTTGACATTTTAGGATCTTAGCTTGAAACGGATATCAATCAAAAAAAGATTTATGTGCATCTGTGATCTTTCCTCTGGAGGGGGGGGGGGGGTGAAAATTACCGTATTTTTTACTTTAGCCTTGTCGGACTTTAACTGACTGAGGTTGAGATATTGATGAGGAAGAAGTATCGTCTCAGTCGACATACTATACGCAATAAATTATTCTGTTTCTTTTTAAAAGCCCCCCTCCTATACAAATTAAATTCTGCTCAGTTTGGAGTTTAATGCTACTCTTTACTTTCATAATAAGAGCGTAGACGAGAAATATCCCTGGAAATCAAGATGGATTACATATCAATTTCTACCTCCAACCCCCCCCCCCCCTTTCCTTAGAAATAATTCTATATTTATCTGAAAGCTCAATGACAGTTATGATTTTTTTGCACTAAAATGCACTCTTTGAGGTATCTGTCCCCCTCCCTAACTACAAACAATCAGAGAACCCTGCTGCAGAGGTTTCAAGCTCTTATCTACAAATATTTGGAATTGTGTTTTTTTTGTCGAGGAAACATCATGGATAAGCAAAACTCTGCATTTACACCTTAAACTTCACCCTTAATGCCTCTTTAAAACCTCCTCTCAAGGGTCTTAAAATATGCTGAGTTCAACAGTTTGGTTTTCATTAGGATCAGCAGCATCTTTGAGAATGCCTCCCTCTCCCTCCGTTTTTGAAATCAGGCAAATTGTCTCCCAATTAACCTTGGTGGGCTATGGTAAACATATGTGTTTTTTGTATTTGAAATCAGTGGGTATGCAAATACGACGTTTAGATGACCATGATCTATTTAGCACTGTTTGATTAAGTTTAATGCACGCCAAATATTCCGTAAACGTTTTACCCTCATCCATTAATTGAGTATTGCTTGTATGTTGCCTCCTCCGTTCATCTTGATGTTCTTAGATTTTCATAAGATTTTATAGACACAATTTATTACAATCTTGAGCCTATTACCTTTTTTAATGTCAATCAGCAATCCCCGAAACTTTTACCCTGATATCCATATTTGTTTCTGAAATGTTACACATACGCCCTTTTCACAATTTGTATGAGAGCATATTGGAGTAGGGAGGCCATAACGACTCGTGACAGCACATAATTTATTCATGGTTTATTGATCCACGAAAGGGGGAGAATTTCTGAGAAATTGATTTGCATTATCGAGGGGAGCTAGATTTCTGAGAAATTGATTACATAATCGGCGGGGAATTAATCATTCTAACGGGAACAGGATCACGTGTCTCTTTCTAAGCCAATCAAGGAGTCGGATATATTAGCGGGACAGGATTGCAGAGAATTTAAGGAAAGGATTGTTCCTATAGTTTTTATTAGTGTGTGAATAGAATTCAAGGAGTGAGAACAGTTTGACTTTACTCATTAAGATATATTTGTAATAATGAAAAGTGGAATGTTTACACTATTCGAAGTTGATAGTGGAGTTAGTAGCAATGATACAAGAGCCCAAAACATTTCGGTGGAAATCACAAGAGGATCACGGCTTTGTCTGGAATGGGATGAAGTATATGCAAGATATGTGGTATCCTTGAGCAAGTTTAAAATGGAGGATCAATTATGCTTCGCTGAAATTGTTGATATAGCACATGTGAATAGACTTCAAAGTGCTTTAAGTGCATTAGTGAACCATATCGAAGACAATAAGCTATATCGCTAATTGTACATGTGTATTATTAATGTTGTAATTATGCAATAAAATTGTTTCGAAATCGAAAATGTTCCCTTTCTTTTTGTTAGATTGAGTAGAACGAATCATAGTCAGTCTAGAGTCAGCAGTGAGAGTGATAGGATTGAAAAATGAATAAATTTGAGAAAGAGAGAATTAGATCGAATCTTGTGATTATGGAAAAACATTTGATTTTGGATGATAATTTTCTTGAGTTATCCCTTCAACGAAAGATATTCTCACAGGGAACACTTGACAATATAATGAAAACTGATTCTCCCCCATTGGACTATTGTATGAAACTTCTACGATGCGACTCAAATGCTTATACTCAATTTATTGATATATTAATTGGAACAAAGCAGAATAATATCGTGAATATACTTTTGAAAACATTGCCATAGATTCGATGTAGATGGCTCCCCCATTCGAAAGAGGTGACCTCATAGAGTTACTCCTCTCACTATTCCTTCCTCTGAATTTAACAAGAATCAGTTTCGTTTTAGCTTTGTGAGAGTTGATATCGGAAACCAAAAATGTTCTATACATGTCCACTATGCATGTACACTCTTGGCAGTTGGACATCATTTGAGAATTGTACAATTATTGATGACTATAATGAAAAGTGCAAATTATGTAATCCTTGTAAATTACATAGAGGCTATGCAGTACAAATCAAAGGATGTAATTCATGTCTTGAAGAGATTTGTGACTCTCACCCTAGAGGACATCTGTGCTCCAATTGTCACTATGACAAATGTGATCAGTGGGAGAGAACTTACCCCGGTATGATCGGAAAGAATCCCAAACTTGATTTTAGTTTATTACTACGAGATTGGTATCGTCGTGGATTTAAATTATTTTGGGAGGAAGAATCAGGTCTACGATTCAACTGTTGGGGTAACAAGACAATTTGGTTTCTACGTCATCGTTGTGATGACACTGCCTATTATGACTATAAACCAAGTGATTTTTATTTGGCAGTTACCGAATGTGATTCACCATTTCAAAACACTGTATGTGATATTGCTTCAAATAGACAGGTTGAAACTCGTGAATTTCATAATATGAATGCATATAGTATCGTTGACTATACAAAGAGATATTACAAGAGTGAAGTTACATTATACTGTAGAAAATGTGACCCTGACTTTTCAGCCAATCAAGGTCAATATACAGGGAATCCAAATGATTGACCAGCATTAGTGGTTCACGACAGTTGCCTATACACCGAAGAAGAAGAAATCTAAAGTGAAGAATAAAGACATTGTTGTATATACATTTTTCATATATTAATAAATGAATTCACATATATTTTTCAAGCATTTTACTCGTAGGGCACTAAAATCAATATTATACAGATCTGAGAGGACATTTTCCACCAAAAAGTCGTTCAACCGAGGATTATCTACATAAATGTTGAGAAACTGCTTGTAAGTATAGCCGCGACATCGGAACACAAAATATAGTAGTGTATGGAAGCCACAGCTTTTAGTCGTCAGATCCTGGACTCTCTTCCGATTTTGAATAATAGTTTTCCCACTATTCTCGATATAGTTGCTGATGTGTGGAGTATAGAATGTATAGGGTAGGCCAAGAGGATCAAAAATTTCAATCTTCTTCATTGTTTGAAAGATGCACAACCAATGACCCGTCTGCACAGTCGACGGACTGCTATTAATAATAATTAGGGTATTGTTGGCACTTTGAATTTTTCCAAGAAAGTCCGAGGGCAGACAATAGGATCTGTATTTGGACATGTAGGGATCCATATTAAATACATTAATTATTTGACTGGTGTTCATGGTGCCAAGTCTAGTAGAACACTGCCTTCGGGAGTGTTTTCCCAATAGGTTTCATATTTATTTAGCAAGATTAGTGCAATACTCTCAGCTAACGGGTCGGCAAAATGTGCACTCTAAGCGCACCCCGTACGTACTATTCTCACATCCTGGGTGCCAGACAAATCCAATAAAATCATACCATGTGTTTTAGCAAACATTTTTTCGGTTATACCATTTTCAAATAGTTGTAAATCATGATCTAGGGTTTGCATGGTCAACTCATACAATGTCCTATAGGATTTATCAAAAGATAGATTGTAGAGTGGGATTCCATTTACTTTGCAGACAAGAGATGAAATCCCAGACATTTCAAATTTATGTGGGCATCCAGTCCACGATCCTATTGCACTAGCGCTTTTTACAAATGCTAAGGCCAGTTTTGACGGAATTTCGCCATTGATAAAGGATGAATCGGTGAAGGTGCGTGAGCCTGTGGCAATATGACGTTGATTGGTGATTGTATGAGGAGCAAGTAGTTTAATATTATTTCCACTGGCTCTCAGTTTTTCCACTGCCAAAGGAACAGAACTCATAACCTGTTGTTTGCGTACTTTTAGTATTGCCGAGGTGAGAGAGAGAGAGCTACATCAAGATTTGCAATAAGTTCTTTTCTCAATATGAAATTGGATGGAGCAAGCGTCAATTTTATATCCACTTTAATATTGGGTGGTAGCCATTGGGGTATATTAAATATTTACTTTTCCAACTAGATGTAATTCACTAGTTGTAGCATTTTTAAATGCATCTGTACTATCAGCATTAGTAATATATTCATATCCATTGGAGGTACCTCTCAATTCCTTGCATGACTTGGGTGTCATCAGAATGAATTGCATATAGCTTTTATAATTTGAGAGATTGTTGCTTGTGCTCACCAGTGTCCCATTGATGTAGACACTGATTTGACGAAATAAATTATGTAATATACAATTTTCATAGGATATTCCATCGGCAAGAATTGGCAATGTATTATCAGATTTCCAGACTTTCATTCGTAAATCTATAAATGTTGAAGACATGTCCGTAAAGTAGTCTTCATGGGAATAAATTTGACAGTGGATATTATCGGAGAGGGGTTGTTGTGGATAAAATTGTTCATAGTATCCATGTTTTACACTCACATCAACATTTTCTGCATTGAATAGATTCAATGAGGAGATGCTTAAAGGTTTAGAATCCTTATGCGGTAGATATGACATCCTAGGAAAAAAAAATCTAGTTTCCATAAACGATTCTCTTCCTTGGGCTTCTTCTTCTACTTTTTACAGTGCGGGTCGGCTTTTTCCTTCTTTTCTTTGACAGGAGTGATGTCTTACGTTTCTGACCTGAGTAGAGACTGATGAGTGGGGCACTGTTACTCAACCTTTTTAAACCTTTTCCATTTTGTTTTAATCTCTCGCCAAGGGTTCGCGCAATGGACCTATGATTTTCCGAAGCACTTTTTTTAAATCCCTGCCAGAGCTTCAATCGTATAGTGTAGAGGATGCAAAATCTGTTGCAGCCGGTACAATATATTTTCTAGCCAGAGGTAGTGCAGAGTGAAACAGCTTAGCAAACCAACTTCCAAGACCGTAGCCAGGCATTGACGAGTGATCTTTGTAATAGTCCATTCCATTGCCCTGTTGTCTTGGGCCAAGAGTATTAACATAGCAGTCAATATCAGGACAAATGAATACCACTTTTCTATTAGACATCTTGTGGTTGAATGGGTCGAAAATGGCATGTAATGACAGCCAAACCTTTTGATATCGCTAGGGGATCACCTAATTCAGTTCTTAGTGTTAACTGACAGAGTTCCAAATAAGAAGTCTTTACGGGGATATACTGAAGATGCTTTATATTATAATGGTGAATATGTTCTTGATTGGTTTTTCGTTCAAGAACTCATAGGAGGGGAACATTGCTATTGCTAACCCGGGATGTTTCCACAAATGAAGCGTAGAGAAATATACAAGTGTCCATGGAGAAGGCAGGCGGGTAGTCAGCAAAAATGAAATTAGTGTTTCCAGCAGTTTTACCGTTGATTATATTGAGCTTAAAGCCAAGAACATCTTTTAGATTATCATTGAGAATAACCTTTTCATCAGCAATAGGTAAACTAATGTAGATCTTGCCCTCCTCCTTTGAATAGTTGAAATGAAAAGCTCTTTTTTACGAGTGGTAATTCTTTTATTAATAGAACGACATAAATCATTCATACAGGTGAGTTCCTCACAGGGTAATTCAATATATGGATAATTCATCCGATTCATCTTTTGAATTTGTTCTTGATCACCTGAGGGTGGCGGCCAATCATAGGGTCTAATTTTTATTTCATATTTGCGATATTTTCTCAGGATGTCATATGTATTTTTGAGAATACAGTTGACAAGAGCCACTTCATACTTTCCATCATCGAATTTGATGGTGGGGGAGAGTTTCGTCCAAAAATCGCTTGTTCTATTCAAGTCATTGTAGAGAGGATCAGAAACATTGGACATGAAAGTCACGTAGAAATCTTTGGGCATTGTCAATATCTTCAACACTGACCCAAGAATCAAAATCAGAGTTGTATCCTAGCCAGCGAACAAGCAACTGTCTCTTGCCCCAATGAGTACGACTCTTTAATATCTTTTCAATTTGATGAATTTCACTAGTGTTTCTAACTTTTTGCAGTTCATATTCATAAAAACCGCCGAGAATCTCATCATCTTTGGTGTCTCGCAGTCGTTATGTCATGGGTGTAGTGTCTAGGATTTTGGACACTTTAAAAAGTTCAGTGCTCCATTAATAATTCCCCTTTTCAAAAATATTGGTGGTTCTATTAATTCGAACAATATCACCAACACTGAATTTCTTCTTTTTCTTCTCATTACCATTGGAATATTGCTTTAGAAAAGCATCAAATGTATTTTCACTGTAATGAACTTCCCGAGGGCTTGAGTTGGACAGGGATCGATGTGGTCGATGGTTGTACATTTCCATGATTTTATCTGAATCGTGAATAAAAGCAGCAGTATTTTTCAGTGTACAATATCTTGAAATTAATAGACGAATCGTTCTTATCAATCGTTCAGCCAATACAGCCTTTATCGGGCTGTGACTATGATAGAGTGTTGTATTATATTTCAATAGAACCTTTTGCACATGAGGATTAACAAATTTGCTACCGCGATCTGATTGAATTTTTCTATAGCAATCCTGTTCAAGAATACTTTCTAAAGCATGAGCAACTTCAACACATCTCTTTGATTGCAATGGAATGGCATAGGCATAGTGACTAAAGACACTGGTTGCCACTAGAATATATTTGTAGGGTGCATTGTGACGCCGTTGAATCATGTCTAAAGTTAAAAGATCAGTTTGCATTATATGCAGAGGGAAAAAGGCTTTAGTTTGTCGATATTGTTTGCCACGAAACCTGTAATTCCGATGCAGTGTGTAACTCGGTTCATTTTCTAGATACTCTTTTTCTTTTTTTAATTTGCTGCCATCTATGTCAGAGGTAACTTTAGAAAGCGTTGTGGGGGAACTTAAACTTCCCGCTTCACCAATATTTTCATAGACATGCTTCAGAACTTCAACCATTTTGAACGCAAACACGTAGTGTAATGTCCACTCCCCTTTTGCAAACTGGGGGGTGAATCAATCCGTCTTCGCTTTTGACTAGCAGCCACAGGTGTTATAAAATCATTGCTGCTGCTGCTACTGCTAGTATTTTCCAATATTGGATCATCTTCTTTTTTAAATGGTGGTGTTGGTATTGTTGGAGGACTATATTCTCTTAGTTTCTTTCGAATTTGCTTATTGCCAATAAAATTTTGGGGAAGTTTGATGCATTTAGAAAGATATATAGATTATTGTCAAATTATAAAGGTCCTTTACGACTCGTCACCATATCATAAATTAAATCAACTAGGTTATAACTTTTCCCCGGAATTGTAATTCGTTTCCCTGCGCTTTCAACTTGAACTTGATCACCAGTTTCCAACATGAGATATGTTAATACTCTTTTACTCTGTTCTCGATAGGTCACTGGTAATAGGTTTCCAATTGATGTCACTATGGCATTCAGTTCCTTCTCCTTTGATTGTGCAGAATCTTGAGATTTTTCCTGTTTAGAGGGATCTGTGATGATGGTGGGTCTCTCACGATAAGGTCTATGTTTGTCCATAGGTCGCAATGCATCTTGAAGTAAAACTAGCTTTTTATCATCGGCAATATTCTCATCATTAATGAATTTGCTTAGATTGTCTTCCAAATGTTCCACGGGCGAGAGGACAAGTTCAAATGGTGTCAATTTATAGGGCTTAGTCATTCTCCAGAGAAAACTGTTTACAAGTCTTGAAGGAGACGTTTTCTTTTAAAAATTTTTCCCCTTGTTTTTGCAAGCCAAGGCACGTACAGTGGAACTATGTTTTTTTGTCTCTTGTCTAACACCTTCTGGCAAGTGTACATTGCCCTCGGTTAAATTTAAACTAAGTTCAGATATTAGATTAATGAAATCATTGTCAACACAATGTTTGAATATAGCCTTCCTGAGTGGAGGTTTTGAAGTGCCTAAAACAGAAAATAAGTGCCGTTGTTCGTGTAGTTTCTTCAGTGTCATAATGGCAACTAATAGCTTTTTCTACTGTTCACCGGAAGATATACAGTAATTTCTTTGTCGAAAATATCTGTGACTACACGTAGATCCTCGGGTGTGCTCTGATTAAGATCTAGCAAAATGTATCCGTAGGGCTTATTTGTTGCCTGAGTGTACGCTGACAGCAGAAATTTGGGAGCGCCGGGGTATATTTGCTTATTGAGAGTTATTAGCGAGCTAGAATCACGAACAACTCGATAGATAATATAGATGGTGCAATTCAAAGCAAGGGTTCTCATACATTTGCTCTGATGAAACAGATTGTGTAGAAGTAGGGTTAAGGAAATGTGTTCATATTGAGAGCGAACGGTAAACAGCTGTAGCATGTCCTTTGAGAATTGTTCAATTGATTCAGCCAAATCATAAATAATCAGCCGCGAGTTTGGTTCAATACTATGAAAACATCAAGTTCCCATTTGAATTGTATTGGTATAGAAGTGGCAATAGCTTTTATTAGATCGTAGGACTCTTGCTAAATACTATAGCAATAATAAATTTTCTTTGGTTTTTCCAAAAACATTTTATTAAAATTTTGAATTGTTTTTGCTAAAAGTGTCGTTTTCCCAGACATTGATGGGCCACACAAAAATGACCTGAATGGTGTTTTAAATTGATACAAAGTGCTGTTGACAACAGTCAGACTACAACTAACTGTAAACTATACTTGTCCAATGAATAAGTAATAATAATTTTCCCATAGATCTATCTAGTGCTTTAACTGGAACAACAAAAACAATATTTCATTCATTTATTAACATAAAAACACTTTTCTGTTCAGCAAGAACAACATTTATTGAACAAAAATACTTGTTCAACAAGAACAACAACTCTATTTACTAACAACAACAACAATATTTATTATCAAAAACACTTGTTCAACAAGAACCTCACACACTATTTGTACAACAGCATTTATTGTCATAAAAAACACTTTTTGTCCATCAAGAACAACACTATTTGTACACACATTTTTTTTGTACAATAGCACTATTTGTACAACACATATTGACAAAGAAACAACTTAAAATAGCACAGTTGAATACCATGAATTTAAAAGATACCCCCATCCCCCGGGAGCCGCGAGCCGAAGGCCGGCCGCGGGTAGGACCCCCCACCCCTTGGGGTCGCTTTGGAAAAACTGTATACAATAGTCGCCGTTGCTGCTGTAGCATGTTAGGTTAGAGCATTTAAGTTAATTCATGAAAGGTTAGGTTAGGTTTGAGCATTTAAGTTAATTCATGAAAGGTTGGGTTGGATTGGAGCATTTAATTTATCAGGCTAGGTTTGAGTTAGGTTAGGTTAATTTATGAAAGGATAGGATAGGTTGGAGCATTTAATTTATCAGGTTAGGTTTGATTAATTTATCAGGTGAGGTTAGGTTAATTTATCCAGACCAAGTTAGTTGCGATAGTCTACTTATTCAACCCGGTCTGAAATTTGATAGTGGCCGTTGAGGAGTACATTTACACCATTCTCGAGCACAAAGACTTTGTCGGATATACATGACATTGCATTCTTTTCAACTCTAGCAGTATAGTTTTATACTGCTGAGAGCGAATTGCAAGCAATTATGCTCTCGGCACTAGGCTACACTCTACACAGGTTCTTTACACAATCATGTTGATATTTCTCTTTACAAAATTTGTAGGCACCCCTTTACACGCCTGCTTTACATCTTTGTTGTGAGTTTCTACGCAATAAACTTTAGGACCCGGGAACACCCCATTGGATATCAAATGACTCCCCGTCATTGATTTTAACATGAGTAGCTGATTGATGGCCTGACGTTTCACTAACTCGGGGTAGAGGGACTGATTCAATTTGGTGAAATCCATCCGCGAGCTGATGTGTTCCCCATTTTCTAAGTCTCCCAATAAATCCCCGGTTTTTACTTTTAACAGCAGAGAATCTGTATCCCCATATTAAACTTGAACCTCCCCTTCCCTTGGCTAATGTACCTTGCACACATTGTAAAAAAACGACAACATGAGCTTTTTTGAAGTTTCAAGTACTGAACTACCTCCTGCTATATTCTTGTTCAGTACCACATTTCTCTTTTTCCTGTGTAGAAGAATCATGCTTGTCTCTATGCTCGTAAACGATGTAAAATTGGGGTCTGCAATAATTCGTGCATATTCTTGGGGGTCAGTCACGACGTCACAACGAGATCAGTTCCGTACGCTTTCACACATTTTGCAAAACGCTGAATTTAGAATTATCTTGTACATTTCCTTTTCTACTTTACTGTTTGCCCGAGAGCGTTTATCGACAAAGGTATCGATAAACGTCTTCAAATACGGTTTTTGATTGAATTGCAGGACCCTATGTATTTTCGTGATCTTGAAACCATTGTTCACCATCCAGCGCAAAAGCACATGGTGAACAACGATATTATGTTTAGGGTCCAGATCTGCAATCAGTTTCTGCTTGGAGGGGGTCCAGGGCATCCCCATATCCTCAACCAATGATCGATTGTATGGGCTCAGTGAGTCCTTGGTCATTGGTCGATTGATACAGGGGAAAACAATATCTTTGATAGAATCATGAAGCGCCAGTGGAATGTGACCATCAATTTCAAAGAACCATCCTTGTGGCCCATTGTCCTCGACGGTGTTAATGTCGGGGAACTCACAAGGATTCTCAAGCCATTTATAGTTCCCACACGGCAAAGAGTAGTGAAACATTGCCGAGGGATATAACGAACTCATGTCAAGGAAAACTACATTTGACTTTACACCAGTGTCTTGTCCGCTTGGATCTGTTGTCAAAACGCGATCTCCATGAAAAACATACCCTCCCCTCATTGATATTTCTACAAAAATGTGTTGATCTACATCGGTGATCAAGCCCATTTCTTCCCTACTAATTTTTAAAATCAAGTCCATCACCAAATGTGGTGTGGAAAAATAATATCTTAAATGTAGTCCAAACTCTGAATAGATTTGATCTGTGTTTTTACAGAAAGTATCTAACAGAGTTAAAACGTTACTGGCCAAGTACAGTCTACAATAATCCCACCCATTTTTACAATTACCCTTATCCCAGACCTTCTTGGCAAATTGGTATTCCTCGGCAGTGCATTCACTGTTGGTGAGTGAATTATAGAAAGCTTCAATTGGAGGTAGTTTCTCCTCGCTTAAGCGAGCGCAAGAACAGTAATAGTCGTATGCATATACACCTTTACAGGTCAATAGGTCTTACATTTCACTGTCTGGAAAGTGCTGTGTAAGCAAAGGAAAACTATAAAAATTGTCGTTTTTCTACACTTGAATCAATTGACTCAATGCCTTGGGGAAAAAACTAAAAGAAACTAGAAACCTGATTTTATTCAGGCACGTATGCCCGTTATTCACTACCTGACATTTCAACTCGAGAAGCACCAACTTCTCAGCTGATTTTGGGATAATATTATAGGTAAAAGAATTGTTTACCCATGGACTATCTACTCCTCCTCCCTCCCTGTGCATACGTGCCAAAGCAGGTAAAATAAATTTTAACTCATAATTTAAATTGTGAATGAAAACCAGTATAAAAAAAACTGCTGGCTTACATTCACATTGCACGATTGATGTGGTACCCCTCTAAAGTTACTACCCCCAGATGATATTTCCTGTCAAAGGTGATCATGATCGATCACTTTCCCCTTCCCTCCTCTCTTCCCCCTAGTCCCTTTCCCCTTCGCCCCTCTTCAAACTTCCCCTTACAAACCCAGCATATTTTTTGATTTTTAATCGCGAGACGATCCTCTGCAGACAATAACATTGGGTAATGGGTATTTCTCAAACGAGAAATAGCGTCATTTGCAGTGCCAATTAATTTGGTCAGTGCCTTGACCATGCACTCACCCTCATCCAACGTTTCAACTATTTCTAACCACTGCATAGTGTTAGAACTGTTTCTTTGTGCGTGGGCATAGGAAACTTTGATTCGATTCGGAAATCGAGGATCGTTCACTTCCACTAGCTTCGCTTCACAATCCAAAGAGATTTTATTACTTTGGAGGAGGGTTTGTACAACAACCAAACCCAGTGCTTCACCAATTCAATTGACGGGCCCCTTACTGGGAACACCACCCCTTCTTATTAGACCGAGCCCCATCCTCAAATTCAGTTTCATATTGAACCACAGTAACGCCGATATTTAAATGGGCATTGGCCCTTTCAAAAATATCAATGGATCTGAGCGTTACTGGGTGTTTTCTCTCTAAACATGAAAAATCTACAGGGATAAAATTGGACCCCACCTTCCCATGTACAGCCCAGTATTCTAAATTTGTCTTTGTAGCGTCACGTAATAGAGGCTCGAATTCTGACATGAGGAAAGCGTACATGAAACATTTTTGACCTGTTTCAAAACAGATTCGTTGAACGCCTTTGCAACCCTCTAAATCTGGATTATATTTTAATTCAATAGCCCTCGGCCGACTCTCCCCTCTTAAAATAAAATCTTTTTTAAATTTCCAAATATTAACGCTTAAATTTTCAACAAAAAGAACTACAGACCCACTCCCATTTTCGCTATAATTTTCGAGATGCGTAATAATGTGGTCTACCCAATCCATAAAAACTGATCCGTAATTCTCTAAATGCAGATAGACCACTAGCATCTCGGTATGTACATAATGATCATAAACCTCGCTTTTACCCTCATTTAAATTAAATACCCTTAAAACAATTGAAACCTTAATAGCGTCCCTACCATCCCACAACTGAATCTGGTTTTATAAGAGTGCACGAATTCTATCTATATATATATGGACAATTTCTATAGGGTCAAATACAAAATTACCCCCCATAAGCGAATTAAAAGGATCCCCAAAAGTCGCAGTGAAGACAACTATTTTATTTGATATTGAATTTGACAACTAGAATTCGGGAAATGTTATAAATTGGGTATTGTACCCCTCCTCCCCCTCTTGTATATTATCCCCCCCCCTCCCTCACTTTGTTCAACAATAGGGTTTTTCGAAGCCATTTCATTAGTTTGAAGTGGGTTCATGTAATCAGTGGGGGGAGTGTTCCCTGTTAATTCCCTGGTAAATCGTCTAAAAGCTGCAAAGTATTCGGACTTAGCATAGGTAAGTCCCCCTGCCCAAGTGTGCTACTATCTACATTAAATAATTAGTTAAAAAATCATCGATATTGACATGAATTTTGTTACCATTCCATGATGAATAGCTGCAAATGAACTCCACAGGCGCGTGTTCTTCTCCAACTGACGAGCAGGGGGGAGATGGCGAATATGGAACCAGTGCGACCTATCAAAGAAAATAGCTTATTTTCGAAGTGTCTAAATCACCCTATTTTAAAAATTGGATTATATTTTACATGTGCTAAGTACCATAATTCACTACTTTATATATCCTATCATGATTTACAACTCGTTCAGATAAAAAATTGTTTATAAGAAATTTTTTATATCGCAATAGAAATTACATAAGCCTACTATGAGCAGATTATAGTGCCTTTTTATTTGGCTTCGCTAACCTAATTTAGCAGGGTGAATGCATGCATTTGACATGATTCAAAAGGGAGAACGCTATATTTCCTTTTCGAGAAATATGCCTTTTAATGTCTCTGACACACTTTTACTGTCTTGAAAAATGGTGAAATGAAAGGCCTAAAAAAGTGGGAAGAAATAGGTAGATAATTCTATAGCCGGATAGAAAGTAGAGGTAAAAATGCCTACATTTCCATATTCCGGCTGGACTTGTGCCAGATGGTTCTGGTAGCGCTTGTTGGAGGATGGAGGGGGTGGTGACATCACACTCTTGTGTAATTGGGGCAGCAGTATCAGTGGCTTGCATAGATTTGGTGGTGGCGGCGATTTCACTGACTTGTACAAATGAGTCAGCGGGGTTCAAAATCCTTGTGAACAGCCGCCCATTCTCTTTTCGGTTTTTGACAAGATTGTATTGCTGCCTGCATGGAGGACACAGGGGGCTGGTAAAGCGTGGCCCTGGATGGTTCAGCTATTAAGGATTGTATAGATGGCGTGGAGGCTTGGTGTAGTGCGTCCCTGGACAACCCAGCATACCTTATGATGGAAGGCTGTGATACTTCTACAGGAGTCACTTTATTTACACTAGCCCTCTTGCTTTGTGGGTGGTATTCTTCAAAATTGTCCTTAAAAGAAGAAAAAATATAGTTTAGAATAACGATTCCCCTTTTTACTGAAGAAAAATTAGTACCCCCGCTTCTAACCAGAATTTATTGCCAGGCATAATTTTGTCTAGAAAGCATTTATCTCAAATAAGTCCCTCCCCCCCCCCTTTTCAGTAAAGAAAAAAGTAAAAACCCATAACATAACTACCGAAATGTTATAAGCTCAAGAAACAGAGGGTATTTAGATATAGGCTTTAAATTAGATAAGAAAAGATCGTTTACCCAGCAGCTTATAGGCCTAAAAGTTGCAATCATAGGTTAAAAATGCTAGCTAATTTACGCATAATATAGTCTTCAGGCAACTCCTAAAGACTTTGATTTCTAGCCTAATACTATCAAAGTTGAAACCATAGTTTTCACCCACTCTCCCCCTGAGAATATAAAAGACACTTTATCGAAAGAAAGCTAGAAAAAAGGAATAATATGCACTCTAAAGGGCTGTTAGCACCAACCCCCCCCCCCCCGCCTTTTACATAATTTCCATGTCCTAAAATAATCTCTTTTAATTTTGCAGAGAATTTTTTCCCCTCTTTCAGACATCATTGAAATACGCAAAGCATTTAATCCTCACAAGCTTAACTAACAACAATCTCTCTCCGCGCGAAACAGTTTTTAATTTGACTGGAAAAAAGTATCCTTTTTCAGCGAAACCTTTGGCTAAGCCGCTATCGTAATTCAAGAGAATTAACAAGCAGGATGCACTTGACGGGTGTTAATAATTATCCCTATTTAAATCTTAGCGGAAATGTTTAAGTCAGGTTAGCGGCTTAAATGAAATCAGTATATTAATAGATAAGGGTTGACAGAAGTTGGCTGTCATTTTTAGGTAGGCTACAGAGAGAATAAATTTATCAAAAAACAGAATTATTTCTAATGAAAAAATTAAAGTCATAAACAGGGGGGGGGTGAGGGAGGGGGGTTTACATGGTAAAAAGAGTGTATTTTACGCTTTCTATCGACTATAAACATCACATAGTGGAGATTTTTCTGGTAGTGGGGGGGGGTATACCCTGAATTTGAATTTAATGGAGGGGAATATGTAAAATGATTTTATTTGGAAATAAACTAAGAAAATTTGCTGAATAGAACTCACATTATAAATCGATGTAGCCAAAGTTTCTAACTCACCAATATTCAATGCTTTATCCATGGTGTCTTAAAACTGTATGATAATTTAACCACAACGCATGTCCGTTATATACAAGATCTCAAGGACGAATTGTGATGTAATAGGAAACCTTACGTAACTTCCCTGATTGGCTTAGAAAGAGACACTTGATCCTGTTCCCGTTAGAATCAATAATTCACCGTCAGATCATGTAATCAATTTCTCAGAAATCTACTTCCCCTCTATTGGATCAATACATTGCCCCGTTAGAATTCAATTTGCATGTGCAAACTTCGTCCTGGAGTTAATACACTTAGAAACAACAAATAAATCGACTTTGACAATGATGTCATTGACCCGTTAGTGGATCAATAATCCATGAATAAATTATGTACTGTCACGAGTCGTTATGGCCTCCCTACTTATCGGTTTTTTCAGGTATTGCAGATGCACCACTTCAATGAGGGAGATGCTTAAATTCATTTTTTATCTCTTTTGCTAGGCGTATTGACACTAAAGCGCAAACCTGCTTTATCTTGGCTAATAATAGCGGTTTATTAGAGTTATGTCATTTGCGAAGGTGTAGCTTTTCGACCTTTTGACTTATGTGGTCAAAATGCTTATCTGAAAATTTAAATCATCTATCTTTGTGAGTTAAGAGGGAGATGGTTAGGTCATCTGCAAGTTTTATCTCTTTTTTCCTTTTTCGAAAGGTTTTTCATATTTGATTCCTTTTCATATCTGCTCTATTAACTTAGTTATTTTTATTTATTTCTTTCTCTTTTACTACCATCGTTATTACTTAAATACGAATTCATTCTATCTCAGCTGATGATAGCCATTTTTAGTGATAAATTAAATCTTGCATTATCTTAAGAAAACAAATTAGAGCTAACGCACTGGTGTTGTCTATAGTAAATTAAATAGTATTAAATCTACAGCAATTTTAACCAGAGGCACATCATACGGAAGGGGTGGTCTGTAAACTTCGAAGAGGGCTCACTCGATTGGAAATTGAAAGTTACAGCGTCCAGTTTTGGATTCAAAAGTGTTCAGAGCACAACATATCCATCCGCACTCTTTCCCTTTTTCAAACTACATCGATCAGAATTTGAGACAGCCATTATGTTCATAATAGTCCAGAGATAAAAGAATTTGCATGGGGGATTGACATAACCCAGTGGATTATATACGACTGCCAAACAACGGATACGCTCTATCTCGGCTGATGATAATAATTTCTTAGAAATCAATATTGTCCTATCTTAAGGGGCGAAAGCTGTCCAAACGCTTGGCCATCTCTTCAATTTTAAAGAAATTTTGTTTGTTTCAAGCAACTGGTTTATTAAAGGACTTAAATTGTAGTTCACGTGATTCTGGATACTAACGATTATCATTTAATTTTGTTCACTTTTTTCTTTTGCTCTTTCTCTTATTTGTACAAAAGTTCTCTTAGCTTTGTTCTAGATAACTATATTTACAATTTTAAAAATCCATCTGAGCTTCTAAGTTTTTAGCCAAACTAGTAAGTAACATAGTTTAATTTGATTCTACTCAGTTAAAACCTTTTTTATCGTTATTAAACAAAATAGTATGGTCTGGTTTTACAAAAATATGCTCTGCAAGGGCAGAGTCAAAATTTTCCGGTTTTTCCGCTTTTTAGGTATATTATTAATTGAACTAGAGTGCTGAGTTAATCTATCCGTTAGTCGCTGATCAGTTCTGATCAGGGACTAACGGATAGATTAACTCAGCACTCTAGTTCAATTAATAATAAACTTAAAAGCGGAAAAACGAACTGATCAGTGACTAACGGATAGATTAACTCAGCACTCTAGTTCAATTAATAATACACTTAAAAGTGGAAAAACGAACTGATCAGCGACTAACGGATAGATTAACTCATCACTCTAGTTCAATTAATAATAAACTTAAAAAGCGGAAAAAAACAGAAAATTTTGACTCTGCCCTTGCAGAGCACATTTTTGAAAATCCAGACCACACTATTTTGTTTAATCAAGCTAGCCTAATTTCGCATGACAAAGGTGTTGTCCAGCACTACAGAGAAGCTGTTGAAATTTATAAATAGCAACATTTAGGTCTAGGTTTGAACAGAGATTCTGGTGATTTAAGAATAAACGAGCCATATTTCGGTTTTCTCAAAAGATAAGCCGATACTTCAGTAATCCCTGAAATAAACCTTGAACCACTTTCCCAGTCATATAATCAAACACGTAAACAACCCCTTATGTCTCAGAGGGTGTCTGCAAGAAATGCATTAATTAAAATCCGAAGTCAGATGACATAGTTCTCCAACTTATTTAATTGCTGGTTCGTTTTGTTTTTTGAGTGAATGAATTGTTTTCTTTTCTCTCTCAGTTGTTCGCTAGTATCCGTCGATGGCAGTTATAATTTTTTGAATTTTGTGCAAATCACGGATATTGGCGAAAAACTCGCTTTTATGGTTGTTAGGTATTTGGTTTTAATTCCTTTAATTTTTGGCTTTTATTGAATTTTATTCATCTTTTAAATTTTTGGTTTTTTCTTTGATTTTTTGGTTCTTTTCACATTGACTTTCCGCGTTTGTTTTTGGATACATTATTTCGTTTCGTGCTGAAGAAGATAGTTGTTTGTCCTCTCGAAATATTTGCTTTGTTGTGTTTTTTTTCAGTACTTTCATTTGGCCTATAAAAACCCCATTTTTGCTCGTTTTTTTTCTTTACCTAAATTAAGGGCATCTAAATCTTATTACACCAGCAATTTGTTTAGAATAAATTATTTTTGTATCGTAGATATAAAGATTTTGGTTATTAGCCATTACGAGATAGCCAGACACATAAATTAAGGGCCTATAAATCTTTTTGTACAAATAATTTGTTTAGAATGAAGTGTTTTTTGTGGCAGCTATTAAGATTTTTAGTAGTTCTTAGCCAATTACGAGATAGTCAGACCCCTAAATAAAGGGTATATAAATCATTTTGTACCTACAATTTGTTTAGAATGAGGTGTCTTTTATGGCAGAAATAAAGACTTTTAGCAGTCCTTAGCCATTACGAGATAGTCGGACCCCTAAATTAAGTGCCTATAAATCTTTTTGTACCTACAATTTGTTTAGAATGAAATGTTTCTTATGGCTGATATAAAGATTTTTAGCAGTCCTTAGCCATTAAAAGATAGCAAGACCCCTAAATTAGGGGCCTATAAATCTTTTTCTACCTATAATTTGTTTAGAATGAAGTTTTTTTTATGGCAGATATAAAGACTTTTAGCAGTCTTTAGCCATTATGAGATAGCCAGTCCCCTAAATTAAGAACCTATATATCTTTTTATACCTACAATCTGTTTAGAATACAGTATACTTTATGGTAGAAATAAATATTTTTAGCAGTCTTTAGCCACTACAATATAGTCAGACACTTAAATTAAGGGCATATAAATCTTCTTACACCAACGATTTGTTTAGATTGAAGTGTTTCTTATGGCAGAAATAAAGGTTTTTTAGCACTCCTTAGCCATTACGAGATAGTCAGACCCATAAATTAAGGGCCTATGAATCTTTTTGCACCAGCAATTTGTTTAGAATGAAGTGTGTTTTTGTGTCAGGCATAAAGATTTTTTGTTATTAGCCATTACGAGATAGTCAGACAAAGATATATATCCCTGAAAACTAAAATAAGCTTCTTAAAACATCATAATGAAATTAATAAAGTCGGATAAAGTTTAAGCAATGTCCCGACGATACTATGAGGGAAATGATAGAGGACGCAATTATTTTTAGTGGTTCAGAAGTGTATAACTGATTTGAAAAGTGCTTAACTGGCTTCTTTTGAACTCTGAGAAGTTACTGGAGACATGAATTTTAGCTTGAGGATAGCGTTTGAAAAATAAAGATAAATTTTTCTGAAAACAAAATAAGCTTCTGAAACACTTCTAAAGAAATTAATTAAGTTCAATAAATTTTGAGCAATGTTACGGCGATGCTATGAGGGAAATGATACAAGTCTCAATACAATACGAGTACCAATACAAGTGAACGCTAAGTTCACTTAGCGTGCTAAGCGAACTCAAATAAAACTAACTTTTTGCGACGTGTCTCACTATACCCGTGTGTCTGAGCCAGTGGGCTGCCATCTATAACTATCGGTGTAATTTGCCATCTATAACTATAGGTGTAAAGATGGCAGCAGTTGAGGTAGTGAAAAGGTGTCGCCTCTAACTATGCCGCTTGTGTTTGAGAAGTTCATTTTGGAATTTTTTCGTTACTATGGACTTGAGCTGGTTTCTTATAATATCTTTATCATAAAAAAATTCAAACACGAGTACTTTTAAGGCGGAATAGCTCAATGAGAGAGTGTCTGACTGAATATCAGATCGGTTCCAGGTTTGAATCCTGGTTCTGCCCATTTTTTTGTCAACGTTATCCTATGTATCCGTCAGAGAAAAACCTGTTAGTTCTAAGAGAAATTTGATAGTACTAAGTAAAAGTTTGTTAGTATAAAGGAAAAAGTTGTTACTTGGATGAGAAAATTTGATAGTGTTATGGATAAACTTGCTACTTCTGACAGAAAACTTGCCATCATAAATGTAAAATTGTTACTTCTAAGAGAAATTTGATACTGTCAGGTAAATGTTTGTTAATATTTTGGAAAAAAATTGTTACTTAGAAGAGAAAATTCATTAGTGTTTTGCTACTACATTTGCTACTTCTGGCAGAAAACTTTTTATCATAAGGATAAATTTGTTACTTCTAATAAAAATTTGGTATCTTTGGCAAAAAACTTGTGACCTCTAACAGATAATTTGTTATCATTGACGAAAAATTGTTGCTTCTGTGAGGAATTTGTTATCTTTTACCGAAAACTTGGTGCTATTTGAACAAATTTTTTACTGATAAGAGAAAAAAATGTTACTTCTAAGAGAAATATGAGTTTGTTAAGTTAAAGCTTGTTAGTATTATGGAAAAAGTTGTTACTTTGATGAAAAAATTTGTTAGTGTCAAGGATAACTTGCTACTTCCGACAGAAAACTTGTTTTAATAAAAAATTGTTATTTCTAAGAAAAATTTGTTATCTTTGCTGGACAACTTGCTAGATCTGTCAAAAATTGTGTTATCACTGGTGAAAAATTGTTACTTCTAAGAGAAATTTGATAGTGTTAGGTAAAAGTTTGTTAGTATCGAGGAAACAATTTTTTACTTCGAAGAGAAAATTTGTTGTCTTTGACGGATAAGTTGGTGTTTTAGAAAAATTTAGAAAATTTTGTTACTGCTAAGAAAAAAATACCCGGTACTTCTAAGAGATAGATTTTATAGTGTTAAGTAACAGTTTTTTAGTATAAAGGTAAAAGTTGTTACAGCGATGAGAAGATTTTTTAGTGTTAAGGATAACTTGCTACTTCTGACTGAAAACTTCTTATTATAAACGAAAAAATTGTCACTTCCAAGAATAATTTGTTTTCATTGCTGGACAACTTGCTAGTTCAAGGAGAAAACGTGTTATCACTGGCGAAAAATACTTCTTCTAAGAAAAATTTGATATTGTTAGGTAAATATTTTTTATAATTAAGGAAAGAAGTTGATTCTTCGAAGAAAAAATTTGTTGGTTTTAAGCAAAACTTGCTAATTTTGGCAGAAAAGTTGTTATCATAACGAAAAAATTGTTACTTCTATGGAAAAAACTTGGTATTTTTGACAGAAAACTTGTTACTTCTAACAGATAAATTGTTATCATTTACGAAAAATTGCTACTTTTAAGATAAATTTTTCATCATTGACGCAAAAAGTTGGTACTATTAAAAAAATTGTTACTGTTAAGAAAATCCTTGTTATTTCTAGGATAAATTTGATAGTGTTAAGTAAAAGTTTGTTAATTTTAAGGAAAAACTTGTTACTTTGACGAGAAAATTTGTTAGTGTTAAGGAAAACTTGCTACTTCTGAGAGAAAACTTGTTATCATAAACGAAAAAAAATTATTTCTATGAAAAAATTTGTTATTTTTGACGGAAAACCTTCTACTTCTAACAGAAAACTTGTTATCATTGCCAAAAATTGTTACTTTTAAGAAAAATTTGTCACATTTGATTGAAATGTCGGTGCTATTAGAAAAATTTGTTACTGTTAAGAATAAACCTATTACTTCTAAGATGAATTTTATAGTGTTAAGCAAAACTTTGTTAGTATTAAGGAAAAATGTTGTTAATTCGATGAGAAAATTTGTTAGTGTTAATGAAAACTTGCTACTTCTGACAGAAAAGATGTTATCGCAAACGAAAATAATTGTTACTTCTAAGAAAAATTTCTATCTTTGGAAAACATTCTACTTCTAACAGAAAACTTATTATCAGTGAGGAAAAATTGTTACTTTTAAGATAAATTTGTTATCTTTGACGGATAAGTTGGAGTTTTTAGAAAAATTCGTTATTGTTAAGAAAAAAAACCTGTTACTTCTAAGAGAGAAATTTTATAGTGTTAAGTAACAGTATAAAGTTATAAAGGAAAAATTAGTATGAAGAATTAGTATAAAGGAAAAAGATGTTACTTCGACGAGTAGATTTGTTAGTGTTAAGGATAACTTGCTACTTCTGACAGAAAATTTGCTATCATAAACGAAAAAATTGTCAGACCGCTCGACTAAAGAGACACAATTGTAATTGTTTTTTAGTAAGGGGAATCTATTTTTGACGCAAGCAAAACCCACAAAACTAGATATTTGGTTTTTGGAAAACAGGGAAGGAGTGATCAGATTGAGCTGAAAGTTCGAGGATAAGCTCCCACGCCCCAGGAATGCTTATCCTTTAAATTTCAGCCCGATCAGACAACGTTAAAGGGGGGTTGTGGTGGGAAAAATTAACTTGGGCTATTATAGGAAAACGAGGTTTTTCGTAAATGTAAATTCGGGGGATAATTTTGTCGGTCTGAAAATATCAAAAAGCCCTAACAGGTTGAATTCTGCTTCGAATGAGTCCTCATTCACCCAGATCAGTTGCCAACTGTGGCCTGTAGGCGTGGATAACAAAAAAAAAGAGAAATGAAGTTTAAGTGGCTATATTTGGTTTTTTGAAAACAGGGAAGGAGTGATCGGATTGAGCTGAAATTTTGAGGATAAGCTCCCGGACCCTAGGAAAGCTTAACCTCTAAATTTCAGCCCAATCGGACAACGTTAAAGGGGGGCTGTGGTGGGAGGGTCGAAACTTCCGGCCCAGTTTACCCCATGAAGATAAAGTCGGAGGAGGATGAAATTTTGCACGTTTCTTAGTTTGAGCTTGGGCTACAAAATGCGATCACCGCCGTCTCTCTGCGACCTCTAGGACCTGAAATCGCTTAACATTGTGGTGGGTCGCCTCTTTATAGAGGCACAAGTGTGCCTCCTTGATTATAACATTTAAGAAGCTTATTTCAGGTTTCAGGAAAATGTATCTTTGTCTGGCTGTCTCGTGATGACTAATAACAAAAAATCTTTATACCTGACATAAAAAACACTTCATTCTAAACACATTGTTGGTGCAAAAAGATTTATAGGCCCTTAATTTATGGGTCTGACTATCTAGTAATGGGTATGAACTGCTAAAAAACTTTATTTCTGTCATAAAAATCACTTCCTTCTAAACAAATTGTAGGTACAAAAAGATTTATAGGCACTTAAATTAGGGGTCTGACTATCTCGTAATTGGCATAGAATTGCTAAAAATATTTATATCTGACATAAAAAATGCTCCATTCTAAACAAATTGTTGGTGTAAAACGATTTATTTGCCCTTAATTTATGGGTTTGGTTATCTCGTAATGGCTAATAACAAAAAATCTTTATATCTACCATAAAAACACTTCATTCAAAACAAATTGTTGGTGTAAAACGATTAATATGCCCTTAATTTAGGTGTCTGACTATATCGTAATTGCTAAGGGCTGCTAAAAATCTTAATTCTACCATAAAGTACACTGCATTCTAAACAAATAGTAGATACAAACAGATATATAGGTGCTTAATTTAGGGGTCTGGCTATCTTGTAATGGCTAAGGACTGCTAAAAATCTTTATATCTGCCATAAAAAACACTTCATTCTAAAAATTTTAGGCAGAAAAAGATTTATAGGCCCCTAATATAGGGGTCTGGCTATCTGTAATGGCTAAGACGCTAAAATTTTATATCTGCATAAAACACTTCATTCTTAACAATTGTAATAAAAAAAGATTTTTAGGCCCTTAATTTAGGGGTCTGACTACTCGTAATGGCTAAGGACTGCTAAAAATATTTATTTCTGCCATACAAAAACGCTACATTCTAAACAAATTGTAGGTATAAAAAGATTTATATGCCCTTAATTTAGGAGTCTGACTATCTCGTAATTGGCTAAGAACTGTAACAAATCTGTACATCTGCCATGAAAACACTTCATTCTAAACAAATTGTTGGTGTAAAAAGATTTATAGGCCCTTAATTTATGGGTCGGGCTATCTGGTAATGGCTAATAACAAAAAATCTTTATATGTACCATAAAAAACACTTCATTCTAAACAAATTGCAGGTGTAAAAAGATTTCTATGCCCTTAATTTAGGTGTCTGACTATATCGTAATGGCTATAAATAATGACTACTATAATGACTACTGTACTATAATACTACTGTAATGACTGCTATAAATCTTGATTTCTACCACAAAGTACACTGCAGTTTAAACAAATTGTAGGTATAAAAAGATATATAGGGCCTTAGTTTAGGGGTCTGGCTATCTCGTAATGGCCAAGGAATGCTAAAATTCCTTATATCTGCCATAAAAACACTTCATTTTAAACAAAACCTAAAAGGAGATGGTATTTTTCCACGTATATACTAAAAGCCCATTCAACAACCAATCCTCCTTCTCAAGTCTACTACATTTACGGAATAATAACACTACACTTTTAGCCATATAAAGTTCTAACTTTTTTCTGTCCAAATAATCCCCTAAAATGTCAAGTAATTTCTACAGGATCCTTTGTGTAATGGGAACCATGCACTCATACGTTTAAAATTCCTGCGACGAATACATTCGGAATAAAAATATTCTTTGAATTATCCATGTGTACCCAAGAATCTCATGTCAAATTCCTTGCAAGAAGAAACAATTTGATGTTCACCCAGTGTCGCAGACTATTTTTAGATCTACTTCTCTTGTACAAGTATCTGTAATCAGAAAGTTGATTTTCTTCATTGGCGATTGTGAAACCTTATTAAAATAGAATTTCTATCTCTTCGGAGTCCCGCCATGTTTTCGTCATAAGGCCATTGCGTAAATCTATGCTAGAGTTCCTTGGAAATTATAGGTCTGACGTCACTTCACCCCGTATTCAATACTCGTTCTCTACTCTGGATATATACATTTTTTTTTTTAATGTCGCTCTTCACCAAAGTAGTGCTAAACTAATTATCTGGTACTAAATCTACTTAACTACTCACTTTTTACTAATTTTTTACATTTGTACTGTATTTTTCTGAGTCGCTTGCTCTTTCCCGAAGACAACTATCTGCAAATACTCTCAAAATTCTTTGAAAGTTTGTATTCGTTCATCTATAAACGATTTTATGGTACATGTGTAATATTCAGTACACACTCAAGAAGTGAAGTTAGGTTAATTATAATGAAATATACCAAAATCTGATGAAAATACAATACTTTAGAAACAAAATAATGGAAACTAAAACAAAGAATTATGGTAGAAGGGCTACACAGAACACATTATATTAAATAGCTTTTTTAATATAGCCCAACCAAAATGTCATCTTTATATATTAAATATTTAATAAATGTATACCTAAAACGTAAACTTTTACTGAGCTAACCTAATTATCTCTGCATACTGACAGGTATAAACCGGTTATTGTCTGATCTGCAGATTCAGCTTCTCGAGTGTGTACTGAATAATACACAAGTACCGATTTTATATCTCCTTGTTTTTGCGCTACAGTCAAGATAATTTTTTTCGTTAATACCCACTTTCGGCTTCCCATAGTCAGACAGAAACATTTATCTATTTATCAAGTATCACCAAATGATAATGAATAGTTACCAAAACAAAAAATTGGATTCTTGATGGTCTGTAATCAAAGCAAAAGCCAAGCACCCAGGGTGAATTTTGTCACTTTGAAATTTTTTAAGTAAAGAGCGATATGGTCACAATATATTATAATTGTTATCATTATTTTTGTTTGTTTGGTTGTTTTTCTGATCAAGGCACATTATATAAAAGGAGAGTAGTATCGCCCTCTACTTACCAGAAGGCCCATTCCCCGGATTTCCCGAAGGCCGTGGTTGACCATAAGGCCCATAGGGGGGTATAAGTGGAGCTTCTAGCCCCTCAAGACGTCATTACGCGCACCTTTGCAATGCTATAAAACACGCTTACACTTACATAGTAAGGGATAAAGAGATGCAGGGGTTACGTCATAGAGTTGTTTACGTTTGGAAAGACACGCCCCTGGATTTTAAACAGGCCCCTGTTTTAAACTGACAACCTGTACAATACAACTTGCTCCTGTTTTAAATGACCAGAAGGTGTGACATCAATGTTTAATTTGGGAGACACGCCCCTGAAATACGATCGGTCCCTGTTTTATATGGCCAACAGGTGTTATGTCAATGTTTACATTTGGGAAGACACGCTCCTATTTTTAAACGCAGCCCTGTTTGAAACACAGCCCAGAAAGACACGCCCCTGGATTCCTATGATAGCCATGTTTTAAATGGTCAGCGGGTGTTACACAATGTTTACTTTTGGGAAGATACACCCCTACTTTTAAACGCAGCCCTGTTGCCGGTGTTAGTTAAGTCATAAAAGAAACTAAGAGACAAAGAGGCTAGTTAAGTCAGTGTTTACGATCAGTTGCAACGTAATTGGGGTTGAGTCTTGCGTAACTCAAAATGTGTTATATCATAGGGAATTTCAACCCATATAATTGGAGTTGGGACTCATTCGTGACTAATTGGATATATCAGGGAATAGTTTAATGACAGCGCACACGTAGGTGTTACGCAATGGCAGCGCACACTTGCGGTGCTAAATAATACTTTTTGGCATTTTTTTTTCTTTTCAATGTATTTTTTTCGAGACGTTTAAGGCGTTTTTTTTATATTTTTTTTTCAAGGCATTTTTTTCTTTCAAGGCGTTTTTTTTTCTTTTAAGGCGTTTTCCCTCTTTAGTTGCTACGTAATGAGGAATTTTCATAGGTGACGCATTCTCACGTTAATCATCTCTTCAGAGACCGTGGGGGATCCCCGCTTTTAACTGAGCATGGCACACACGCAGGGGAGTGTTAAATAATACTTTTTGAAATGTCATTTTATTTCAATGGGTTTTTTCTCAGAGGACCATTATATTCTAATGATTAATGTCGTCATTAGGACTAGAAAGGTCATTTACATCCGATGGAATAGTGCCTCAGATAGCTGGACCAGCAGTGTTTTTCTAATATTATGCTTCGGCTAATACTTTCTAGGAAATAACCTTTGCACGCTAGGAGAGTCCCCTTTTTACGCACGCTAGAATGACCATTGCGTGTTTCTTACAGGTATAATAATTGACATACATAGGGAGGAAAATCGATTACTGGAAATTTTCTATGACTTGGTCATTTATTAATTAAGGCGAGAGGGGGTACAACACGCTTAAATTGTGTAAACGATTACGTATTGAAGATTTATCCTAGATCAATATATCTAAAAAGACATAGATCTTTGTAAATACAAAATTTATTGATAAAAAACGTTATAATATCACAGAAAAAGCACTTAAAAACACGACAAACGAACAACAAACGTAAATAAAGGCCAACAAAACGATAAAATGTACTCAAAAACATGTGTGAATTAAAAAAAGATAGGGGGAAGAGCTCTGAGGGCATGACTATGCACCCCCAGCTGACAAGCGCACATTTGAATATTATTTTCTCTTCAAATTACAAATAATCACGTTAGAGGTAACTTCTTAGGTCCTAATGAGAGCTTTTAATGAAAAATCCCGTCATTTCATTGACTGCATGTTAGATTTTACTCCCCCCACCAACAAGAAAAGTCGATTAAAACCTCCACCTTAACTTTTAAGCCGTAGGACATTTTACTCCAAGCAATTCACGCACAGCGGCATTATTTAACTGCCCCTTCTGACTGATTCCTGAATGATCGTTCTCCTTATTTTTCAATGAATTTTTTCTAAATAAAAATTGGCATTATAGTGACGCACTACTTCATCATCTTAAGCGTTTTCTAACTTTTGAATACTCCAATGGATATATTTTCTATTTCTAGTTATTTCCGAAAATTCACAACCTAAACTAGACTAGGACTGGTCCATGACACCCTCTGACACCTCCTCATCACCCCCAAGACATTTCAGACATTTCTTGTTAAAAATTATGCTTCAATTTATTTATTCAAGTTTTTTGTGACCCAGCCCATTCATGATGCTCCTCAAAACACCTCTTACCACCACGGCATTGCGCAGCTGTCCTCTACCATCCACCTGGCACCTCATCAACCCGTAAGCCATTTTCAACCTTTTCCTCCACAAAAAAATAAGCTTATAAATCTAAAATTGAACACTGTTTTTTTTATTTGAACTGTAGGACTTCACATTTCATTGCTAGAATGTGATAGTCCAATGCAACTTATGCCACTTAAAATTCCAACGTGGGGTCTTAACCTAAACACTAGTGGACCCTAGCAACAAATTGAACATTGATCCTAGTTTCCAATTAAACCGGGCCCCTAGCGAGCAATTTCAACCGGGTAACCTAACCTAACAACCAGAGGACCCTAGCAGCCATTTCAACCGAGACCCAAGCATCCAATTCAACCGGGCCCTAGCAAGCAATTTTAACGAGCCCCTCCCCTAGCCTAATCACCGGAGGACCCTAGCAACTAATTCAACTGGAACCCAAGTATCCTATTCAACTGGGGCAGCCTAGCGAGCAATTCCAACGGAGGATCCTAATCTAACCACCAGGGGACCCTAGTAGTCAATTCAACCGGGACCCAGACATCCAGATCAACTGGGGGCCACTAGCGAGCATATCCAACAAGGCTCCCCTAACCTAACCATCGGAGGACCCAAGCAACCAATACAAACAGGACCCAAACATCCAATTCAACTGGGCCCCCTAGCGAGGATTTTCTATGGAGGGCCATAACCTAACCATCGGAGGACCCTAGCATGCCATTCAACCAAGGCCCAGGTATTGTCCATGGAGCTTGTAGACTGCTGGTTTTTATTCGTGGAACATGTCGCATGCTAACTTTTTGTTCATGAAACTTGTTGCATGCTGATTTTCCTCTTCGTGAAACTTGTACATTGATTTTTCTCCTCGTGAAACTGTTTTTATTCATGGAACTTGTTGCGTGCTGATTTTTGTTCGTGGAACTTGTAGCATGCTGATTTTTGATCACGAGCATTGTCGCATTTTTTTTCTCTTCGTGAAACTTTTTTTCCTCACGAAACTAATTTCCTTCATGGAACTTTCTGTGTACTGATTTATAGTCGTTGAACTTGTTGAGAGCTGATCTCTGTTCGTGAAACACGTTACATATTGATTTTTCTCTTATTAAAACTCGGACATTGATTTTTCTCCTCGTGAAACTGATTTTATTCATGGAACTTGTTGCTTGCTGATTTTTGCTCGGGGAACTTGTTGCAAGCTGATTTTTGTCCGTGAAACTTGTTGAATTTTGTTTTTTATCTTCGTGAAACTTGTAAATTAGTTTTTCTCCTTGTTAAACTGATTTTGTTCATGGAACTTGTCGTGTGCTGATTTTTGTTTGTTGAACATGTTACTTGCTGATTTTTTGTTCGTAAAACTTGTTACATGTTGATTTTTTTTTCTTCGTGAAACTTGTACATTTATTTTTCTCCTTGCAAAATTAATTTTGTTCATAGAACTTGTTGCATACTGATTTTTGGTTATGAAACTTGTTGCGTGCTGATTTTTTTTTTGTTCGTGAAACTTGTTGTATGTTGTTTTTTTATTCTTCCTGAAATTTGTACATTGATTTTTCTCCTCATGAAACTCGTTTTGTTCATTTAATTTGTTATTGGCTGATTTTTGGTTTTGGAACCTGTTGCGGGCCAATTTTTGTTACCGAAACTTGTTGCATGTTGTTTTTTGTCTTTGGTAAAATTTTACATTGATTTTTCTTTCTCTTCGCGAAACTTATTTTGTTCATGGAACTTGTTGCGTGCTGATTTATGTTCGCAGAACTTGTTGAGTGCTAATTTTATTCGTGAAACTTGTTGCATGTTGAATTTTCTCTTCGTGAAACTCGTACATTTATTTTTCTCCTCGTGAAGCTGATTTTGTTCACGGAACTTGTTGCCTGCGGATTTTTTTGTTCGTGGAACTTGTTGCGTGCTTGCTTTTTGTTCGTAAAACTTGTTACATATTATTTTTTCTTTTCGTGAAACACGTAGGGCTACATTGATTTTTTTTTCTCGTCACAAAACTGATTTTATGTCGTAAATTGATATGGGCTATCACATTCTAGCAATAAAATGTTAAGTCCTGCTTTTAAAATAAAAAAAAAACAGTGTTCAGTTTTAGATTTCTAAGCTTATTTTTTGTGGGGGAAAGGTTGAAAATTTCCTAGGGGGTGGCGAGGGGGTGCCAGGTTGATGGTAGGAGGAGCTGCGCAATGCCGTGGTGGTGTGAGGTGTTTTGAGTAGCATCATGAAAGGGTCGGATCGTGAAAAACTTGAATCAATGGATTGAAGCGTAATTTTTAACAAAAAATGTCTGAAATGTCTTACGGTGATGAGGAGGTGTCAGAGGGTGTCATGGACCAGCCATACACTGGTTTAGGTTGGGAATTATCGGCAATAGAAAATATATAAATTGGATTATTTAAAAGTTAGAAAACAGTTAAAATGATGATGCTGGGTGTCGCAAGGTGCCACCATGTTACCAAGTCTTACAAGAAATCATTGAAAATAAGGAGAAGGATCATCCAGGAAATGTTTTAAATTCTAAATGGTGTTAATTGCATTGGAGTATCAAATTCTAGCAATGAAATTCCAAGTCTCGCTGTTCAAATAAAGACAGTGATCAATTTTAAATTTATAACCTTATTTCTTGTGGGGAAAAGGTTGAAAATATCTTAGGAATGATGAGGAGGGATGTCAGAGGGGACAATCAAATAATGTCAGTGTGGCGTGAATTGCTTGGAGTAACATATTCTACAGCTTAAAGTTAAGGTGGAGATGTTAATTGAATTTTCTGGGCAGTGGGGTGAGTGAAATCTAAGATGAGGTTAACGAAATGAAGGGATTTGTCACAAAAAACTCTCATTAGCACCTAAAATTTGGACTTTATGTGTAATTTGAAGACAAAATAATGTTCAAATGTATGCTTATCAGTTGAGGGTGCATAGTCTTGCCCTCAGAACCGCCCATCTTTTTTTAATTCACACATATTTTTGCGTATATTTTATCCTTTTATAAGCCTCTGTTCACGTTTTGTTGTTCGTTTGTCGTATTTTTCAGCCCTTTCTCTGTGATTTCGTGATCATACAACATTTTATCAATAAATTTTGCATTTACAAAGGTCTGTGTCTTTTTAGATTGATTGATCTAGGACGAATCTTCAATTCGTAACCGTCTACACAATTTAAGTGTGTTGTACCCCTTCTCGCCTTTATTACTAAATACCAGGGGATAGCAAATTTTTAGTTATCAATTTTCCTCCCTCTGCATGTCAATTATTGTACCCGTAAGAAAAACGCAAACGTCATTCCAGCCTGCGTGAAAAGGAGACTCTCCTTGCGTGCAAAAGTTATTTCCTAGAAAAGCATTAGCCGAAGTATAATATTATAAATACAATGCTGGTCCAGCCATCTGGGGTGCTGTTCCATTGGATGAAAATGACCTTTTGAGTCCTAAAGAGGACACAAATCATTGGAATATAATGGTCCTCTGAGAAAAACACATTGAAAGAAAATTAAATCTCAAAAATTATTATGTAACACTCCCCCGCGTATGTGCCCTGCACAGTTAAAAGCGAGAATCCCCCACGGACTCTGAAGAGACTTTCAATTGAGAATGTGTCATCCATAAACTTTTCTCATTACGTTAGAAATAAAGAGAAGAAACGCCTTGAATGAAAAAAACGCCTTGAACGTCTCGACGAAAAATGCATTGAAAAGAAAATGAAATCTCGAAAAGTACTATGTAACACCCCACGAGTGCGCTGGCATTACGTAACACCTACGTTTGCGCTGTCATTAAGTTATTCCCCGATAATTCCACTTAGTCACACATGAGTCCCAACTCCATTTACATAGGTTAAAGCTCTCTGTGATATATCACGTGTTGAGTCACACAAGACTCTCGGTCCCAATTACGTAGCAACCGGATGTAAACATTGACTTAACTAACATCTTTGTCTCTTAGTATCTTTTATGACTTAACTAACACCTGCAACAGGGCTGCGTTTAAAAGTAGAGGTGTGTTTTCCCAAAAGTAAATATTGAGTAATACCTCGTCGGCTGGGAGGATGATTATCGTATTAGGGATATCCCGCCAAAATTGAGTTATGAATGCTATCTAGTGTAAAATTTTACTTAAAATCCGAATCTGCATTTTGTTTTGCTCTACTGGCTAACGTTCCTGAGTAAAAGACCAAAAACCGTTTGTCGTATCGGACATTATCGCTGATAATCCGCTAGGGAACTTGTCGTATTGAAAATTTGTCGTATCTGGCTGTTTTGCCGTCGCGCACTTCGGAAAAGAAGAAGAAAATGGCGCGTCCAAGAAAAAACTTGGTGATGGATTCCAAAGTAATTTTTGATGAATTTGGCAGGTAAAGTGTCGATTTCTTCAATTAAAATGAGTAAATTTGTTGGGAAACTGTTGCTGAATCTGGTAAAAAGCATATTACATGCTGTGAATTGTTTAGAGAAGGTGTCAAAAGGTCAGCAGAGGGTAAGTAACTAGGATTTACCGGTAAAATTCTACTTAACTTATCGTTCCTAAATTTAACTTGTCATTCCACACACCAAAAAATGACCGGTGTGATTTGTGCGAAGAATTTGATGTTGTACGCAGGAATGAAACTATAATATCTGACGAAAAATGAGCTATTTTTGAAAATCATAAAAGGTCAAAAGCAGAAATCAAAGTAGAAAGAGATTTGGATAGATTACTTACCAAGCAAGTCCTCTGTTTTTATCTGGAAAACGTATTCGCGTTGCCAAGAGGGAATGCATCTTGTTTCTTTTACAAAAGAAAGATCAATACTTATAACTTGACTGCTGTGCTGCATTACAAGGACAGTGCTGAACCAGATCCAAGTAAACAGACGAAAAAGGAGGTCTATTGTGCTCTCTGGTCTGAGTTGATTGGAGAGTGGACTGGAAATGACATTGCAAGTGCAGTGGCGGCTATATTGTCGAAAGTCTTTTCAAGGCTTCAAAACATCAAAGAGCCTATAACGGGGTTGGACTCCTGTGACCCGCAAAACAGGAACAGTATCATGAGCTACCAAATGCAGGATACTTTGAAAAAGCTCCCCCATGTTTAGTCCATTACAATGAAGCTTTGAGAGCCAGGACACTCATCGATTCAAGAAGTGGACACTGTCCATAGTGTCATCGAACATTATTTTGCTAAGTTGGAAATTCCTTCATCTCTGACCCTCACTCGACTTATGATTAAAATTATGACAAAGGAACCGTACATTGTGATCCAAATGAAAAGTTCTGACTTCTTAGATTTTCAGAGCTGCTCCAAAGAATACAAAGGATATTCAAAATGTCCCTTCACAAGAGTCAAGGAAGTGAGATTTGTTTCAACTGAGCACAAAATAGTGTTTTACAAGGAGAATCTTGGCCCTTCCTCACATGAACTGGTGAAGATTGCACCAGAGGCTGCAGCAGTTGAAAACGGAACAGGAGTCTCCAAAGTTACTGTGATTCAGGAGTTACTTGAGCCAGGCCCACTCCCTAGGCTCTCTTCCTTCACTGAGGGAAAGATCAAGGACGTGAAAAGTGTCCTAAAGTTCATGCCGGTGGAGGACCAAGCATACTACAAAGCATTTTTCGATAAAAAAAAAGTAGGTCCAGTTTCGTTGGAACGATGTATTACGCGCATCTGTGCAACACTATAGCACACATGTACACCTACATATTAGGGGACTAAGGGAAGCAGGTATTGGGTCCTAGAGGTGTTTACTTTTGGGAAGACACGCCACTGGATTTTAAACGTAAATTTTTACAATTTCAATCCAAAATTTAAGTAAAAAAAAAATCTTTACATAATTTATAGCCATAAACTTTTAGATAAATAATGTTTTTTTTACCTCCAAAAATGTCCGTGTTCCACAATGTCATTTCTGATACATCACTTTATGTGTCGCATCCTTTATCCACTTCGGTTTAGGACATATAATTTTATAAACAAACACACAAAAGAAAACGATCTATTAACACAGACAAAAGCAACGATCTTCTCTGAACAAACACCGGCTCGCATCTAACTTCACCCCAGTGTTGCCACTCGACCGGCACCGCTCCGCGGCACCGGCCTCGTCAAAAAGTGGAATTTCCGCGGCATCCTTGAGCCAAAATGCGGTAAAAACCGTGGCATGCCCGAAATTCTTGGAAAAGCTGTGTTTTGTATTTTTGAGAGAGAATGGGTGAAAAATCTCGCTTTAATATGAATTTTGGTTCAGTTTTAAGTTAAGTGTGGTGAAGATCTGTTATAAATTTAAGAAAACACGTGCTGTCTATCCTTCTTTTCAGCGGTCAAAGGTAAGCATGGTCAACTCAGTCCCTGAACACACATTTGTCGTTCATCGTTTTCGTCAAGCACGCAACAGAAGTAAAAGTGCAGAGGTACCACAGCAGGGAAAGTCCATGGTGGGAAAACCGTATAAATGTGAAGTGAATAATGAAGAGACTAAAAGCGATTTTCCCTTGTGCCTTCAAGCCTATCCAATAGAATAATTGATGGATAACTAGATTCTCGTATCTCAACCTTTTTCGATTAATGTTTAATGAAAATCAATATCAAAAGCTTCAAGAAGGAACATTCAGATAAATAGTACAAGACAAACAGACAAGATTAATTTCAGATAAATAATACAAGACAAACAGACAAGATTAATCGGAATCGGACTGTTCACGTGTGTCACAAACAATATCTTTGGCCAGACCATACACAATGCTTTGGTTCAAAACGTTACAGTCACGAGAAGAGACACTAGCCTTCACTTTGAGTACACACTTGACTAGTCCAGGTTCTAGCTCTAGCATTGACTTGCCCCAGTCAAGCATTCCCTTAGAATTGCGCTTAAGGCCACACTTGGTTTTCAGTGTTGCCGAAAGAGTCATTGCACTCAGTCGGTTTCGCTTATCAGTTTTCACTTCCTTGAGCAAACTGAAGAGACGCTCGGCAATAACGTTTGGGAAAGGGAGTGAGAAAAAGTACTTAACCATTTTCCCGATATTTGGGAACATCCGGCTACAATTTGGTGACTTAATTTGTTAGATATGGCGCCAGTAAACGACAATGTCCATGTCATCTACGTCAGGAAGATCGACAGTACTAGGTAGAGCTACACTCGGTATAGACCGCCATTCCTGCTCTAGCTTTGCTTTATTCCAAAGCGCAGAATCGTAGTAGTCGAGGAACTGACGAAGACTGGGAACTTTCAGTTTATAACTAGAGCTTGGGGTAAGCAAGTGTACCAGATCGTAGATCTTTTCAGAGAATGGAAAACGGTCAAGAATTTGTTGAACAGCTTCAACGTAGAAATTCCTCACGGAGCGAAGAATTCGGAGACTTTCCGCTACAAAACGGCCACTGGTAAGTTCTCTCGTTTCGAGCCTCACAGAGAAATCGTACCCTTTTTAACCCCTATAGACATTTTCGTCGGGAAGATAGTTCACTTCGTCATGTGGATTGATGTCAAAAGGGTTGAGTGTTTTAACATATGAAGGCTTCATAAAGTTCATGGCTAATGTCCGAGGAAGTTTTTCCACCTGGGTTTTCATGAAGTGAAATAGGAGTTTTTCAGACTGGAAGATGGTGTTAAACTCATTCAGCTCTCCCAACACGTACTCGATAAAAAACATTATAACCCTCGAGTATGGGTTGTTTAGTGTCATTCCTGCATGATCATTAGCATGCGAGGGATCATCAAGTAACAACGAGTCCCAGTACAACGTAAGAGTATCCCACTGTTCGAGAATACGGCGTGCACAGTTTTGAAATGATAACCAGCGTGTTGGAGCCAATGCAAGGAATCTGTGCTGTTCAACTTGAGTAAAAACTTGAAATTCCTTCCTATATGCATCTTGACGTTTTGCACTGTGCCTGAAGTGATTGCAAAAAGTCCGACATAGATCTTCGAGGCTCTTGGAGAGTTTTTTGCAAGCATGACTTGCAACTAGGTCACAAAGATGGCAGCTACATTTCACAACTGTAACCCAGGGATATTTCCCTTCAACAAGTGTTTTGACTGAGTGGTTTATCCCCATCATAGCATTCGTTGTGTCAGAGCAAAATCCGACCCAGTTTTGTAGAGGAACGCCCACCTTTTTGACATCATCCATCACCTTCACTAGCTGGTTGAATAGACCAGACGCTGATCCGTCGCTGCATTCGACAAGATGGAGCAAATCTACCTGCAGATTCATTGCTTCGTCACAAAAGCTGACACAAACAGCAAGTTGTTTGGCTACAGAGGAATCTGTGGTCTCGTCAATTACTACGGAGAAAAGATTCGTTTTCAGGTTTTCAAGAAGCTTTTCATGAAAATGAGGGGCCAACGCTTGTTGAGCAATATTAGTTGCTTTAGTTCTACCAAGAGTGGCCTGGCTTAGGAGATCTGGGTCTGGCATACTTTTCACAACTTTCACAAGTTCCAGAAAGCAAATAGGGTAGATCGTGCTCAACGAGAAATGTCACTAGCTTCGCTTCAACAGTGGCCACTCTTTCGATTTTTTAATCACCAGAAAAATGAAGACTCAATGGCATGGTCTTAGAAAACGAAGTTATCCACGCTTTTTATTTTCTTCGTGAGCTTTGGTCTGTTTGTGTCTTTTTGCGTCGTGTTTCCCTTTTTTACAAACGAAATCCTTTTTGCAGTAAAGACAATGAGCTAATTATCCACTGTTTTGACCGGTCTTTACCTTTCCTTTTCGTAACCATTCATTATTCATTTCGTAACTCTGGTCTGCCCTTTTCTTTGTGATCCTCGGTTTTTTGTTGGAGGGTTCACTATCGTCCGAGCATTTATCACCGTCCTCATATTCCTGATCGATATCTATCACTTCTGCCATTATGTTGTAACACGTTTGGTCTATAAACAAGACAAATATTAACTAGTATTGATCCTGCTAGTCTTTGATTTATAATAATATAAATATGGGTCTTGATATTATCATAATACCATGTTATAAGTTATGTCAACTTATGGGCCATTTTAGGAAGAACTATCGTATCGGTTATAACTAGATAAATAAAAAACAAGTTTTTTTAAAACTGATAAAAAGGAGAAAAATTAAAGCTCAAGACAAACAGATACTATTCAGTAAATGAAGGGTTGCCCCTCCTCAATACCTTGCTTCTTACGCTAAAGTTTGACTGTTTATCCCAATTTTTTAAGAACGGCTACTGAAATACAGTTTAATTAGAACAGGGAGCTTTTTTGTAAGGGCTAACAGCTTTAGCGTAAGGAGCAATGCATTAAGAAGGGGGCAACCCTTCACATAAAAAATAATTTCTGATCGTTTTGAGTTATAATGTTTCTCTCCTTACTTTTAGTTAAAAAAAGTTAGTTTTTTTTAGATTTCTGATCGTTTTTCAAATAATGCCAGTAAATCCGGCTCATCTTTCATGAAATATACCCCCTCCCTTACGGGAGACCCCTCCGTGGAAATTGCATTCCACGTAAAGTGAATCCCCCCTCCGTCAAATTCTCTCCAGACAGTTCAATCCTTGCTGAGAATCCTCCTTACCTGTAAAATTTCTTGCGGAGGATTCAGTCTGAAAAATTCTTCTTAGCATACTTTCATTTGAAAACAAACTTTAATCTCTAATCAGTTTCTCGCTTACTCCAGAAACGCCACTTTCCGTGGAAATTTTTCCCCGTAAAAACAAAACACGCGGAAAATAGCCCCTGAATAATTCCCGTGGAACATCTCCACACGCAATATGGAGTTGCAAAAGAGAATGTAAGACAGTTAAAAAGAATTTCGTATAGGACTTTTGTCAAATCCCCCAGTGTAAAATTTCCTCTGGAAGTTTTACCCCCCCCCAAATTTCTCCCCAAGAAAGATTCTCCCTATTGAAATCAACCACACCCCCCCCCCAAAAAAAAAAAAACAATATATGTCTGTATAATTCCCAATAAAGAATACTATCCATAAAAAATAGGCAAAGTTCATAGCTTGACCCTCCACGGACTGTGGGTGAGTCTTTTTACCCCCTAAAGACATATTTATTTGATCTTTTAACTATACTGAACAAAATAGCTATCTCGTAATTTTTATCAGGTAACTTTGGGAAAAAATGGGTGTGCAAGTTGCCCTTCAATCTTTTATTGATCATAGGCAGTGCAACATCGCTGCCTAAGTAAAGAACGATGTTGGCACAATGTATTGTTTTTTTTTTTTGGGGGGGGGGGGTTAGACCAGGGAACTTTGTATCGAGGGAGCTGTCGTAGAAACTTGGAAAAGGGCCCATTCAATTGGAAATTGTAGTGGCTTGTGCTCTTTTTAATAGTTGAAAGTGATTGGAAGGCAACTAACACCCCTTCCACGCCTACCATTTTGAGAATACCTAAAAACATCTAAAATACCTTAAATTTTGAGATAGCGATTTTGTTCAACATAGTTGATTTCCAGACGGAAATTATATTTTTGAAGAGGACTCTCCCCCCACAGCCCTTAAGGCGAGGGTTATAAGCTATGCCCTGGGGGCATATAAGGTTTTTATAGGAAGTGTTGTCGTAGGAACTTCAAAAAAACGTATTTGATTGGAAATTGAAAGGGCTAGTCCCCTTTATAATAGTCGAAAGTGATTGGAGAGCAACTAACCCCCCTCTCATGCCCACCATTTCCCCAAGCACATCCAATCAAAATTTTGAGAAAGGTATTTTCTTCAAATTAGTTGAAAGTTCTGGAAATTATGTCTTTGAGGATGACAAACCCCCCAAACCCCTCAGGGCAGGGGTTGTAAGTTATGCCCTGGGGGCATATAAGGTTTTATAGAAAGCGCTTTCGTAGAAACTTCGAAAAGGGCTCATTCGATTGGAAATTGAAAAGGTTAGTGCCCTTTTTAATAGTCGAAAGTGACTGGTGGGCAACTAACCTCTCACGCCCACCATTTCCCCAAACACATCCAATCAAAATTTTGAGATAGCCATTTTTTAAACGTAGTTGAAAGCTCCTGAAATTAGGTCTTTGAGGATGACAGTGTTGTCATCCTCACAGCCACTTTTCGAGATAGTATCTACCTGCACTCTACCTTTTCGAGCGAGCAAATCCACCTGCACATTCATTGCTTTGTCACAAAAGCCGACACAAACAGCAAGTTGTTTGGCTACAGAGGAATCTGTGGTCTGGTCAATTACTACGGAGAAAAGATTCGTTTTCAGGTTTTCAAGAAGCTTTTCATGAAAATGAGGGTTCAACGCTTGTCGAGCAATATCAGTTGCTTTAGTTCTGCCAAGAGTGGCCTGGCTTAGAAGATTTGGGCCTGGCATACTTTTCACAAGTTTCAGCAAGTCTTCAGAAAGCGAATAGGGTAGATCGTGCTCAACGAGAAATGTCACTAGCTTCGCGTCAACAGTGGCCACTCTTTCGATTTTTTAATCACCAGAAAAATGAAGACTCAATGGAATGGTCTTAGAAGACGAAGTTATCCACGCTTTTTTATTTTCTTCGTGAGCTTTGGTCTGTTTGTGCCTTTTTGCTTCGTGTTTCCCTTTTTTACAAACGAAATCCTTTTTGCAGTAAAGACAGTGAGCTAATTATCCACTGTTTTGACCGGTCTTTACCTTTCCTTTTCGTAACCATTCATTATTCATTTCGTAACTTTGGTCTTCCCTTTTCTTTGTGATCCTCGGTTTTTTGTTGGAGGGTTCACTATCGTCCGAGTCTTTTTCACCGTCCTCATATTCCTGACCGATATCTATCACTTCTGCCATTATGTTGTAACACGTTTGGTCTATAAACAAGAGAAATATGTAGCTATTATGTCCTTTCTTTCATGGATTGACTTGCTGGTGAAAGAAACGAACCTGCATTAGTTTAATTTCTTCCAGCGCCAGCCTGCTGAGAACCCTTTGTTCTTTCCGGATAAATCCTTCGCCGGGAATCTGGCTGAAGTCAGAAATTTGGCAGAAGTAAGGCAGGAAGTTTTGATCAGTTTCGTCAAAGCAGGTATGACGTCGAATCACAGTCGATATGACGTAAACACACACATGTTGCGTTTTTGCTGATACCCCTGTTACCACGGTAACTACGGATTTGCAGTTAGTCGTTTTGCAGTTACCGTGATATCTGATTTACGGTCCACTGCAAAAACGACTATTATACTGCCGAAATTGCACTTTTCAAAAGTCATCCCAAAAGAAAAATTGATATTCAATTACATAACTAAGTGCTGAGCTTCTTTCTCACCAATTTGACAAAATTTGATGAAAATGAGATGACTTTTCAGATACCACGAGCAGATACCACGGTCGGACCGTGATATCTGAATATCATTTACGGCAGTAGCTGGCCAGATACCCCGACAACTGCAAAAACGCCTTTTGACCGTGGTATCAGATACCACGGTAGCTGCAGAAACGACTGTAGACCATATGTCGAATACCATGGTATCTGCAAAACCGCAACTATTGTCGTATAATGATAATATTTATGACCCACTCTATACCTTTAAGATAGTGGAGTAATCAAAGGATAGAAATAGAGAGAGTACAATATAACACGCACAACAACAAAAACCACTCAATGAAAAATTCTGTTTCTAAATCTGAATAGTAAAATTTGTTTACCGAAAAGGGCTGAAAGACCAAATGAAAATGCGTTACTTCGTTGCTATGACTTGGGCCCATGCTGACTTGGACACACATATTCAAGCAATGAATTAAACGGATACGTCAGTTACGATCCTATTCAGAGAAAGTGTGCTTCCCTAAGGTTGATCATGAAGTTTGACAGCCTGACGAAGACCCTTGCCAAGAAGGGCCGAAATATCCGTTGTATGCATTACTTGAATATATTCGCGATTAATAAAATTCCATACAGGAATATTCCCTGTCATATTTGGGGTACCTCTACAGCTAGTAACTGTGTTGCATGCTTGACGAAAACGATTTACGACAAATAGGCGTTCACGCACTGAGCAGTGCTAACCAAGCTCGTTCGATTGGGCCACTGAAAAGCTGAGTTTGTATTGAGGTTCAAAGTTTCCGCGTCATGGTAGAACTTAGCGCTGTGAGCAAGGTCTTAAATTTTCTGAAAATCATGCTAGAAAAAACAGTAAAAATGCCAAAAACTCCTCTTAACACAATCCGATATTGCATTGTATTCACAAAATACACATACAAAAAATTTGCTTTTCAGTTCAACTATAAGGAGTCCGATGAAAAACGGGTACCTACAAGAGCCCATTGTTTGGATCACAGATTAAATTTTGGGATTCCATAGAAACCTTTGGTTTTGTTCATTTTGGATGCCTGTTCAACTATCATCCGTTTTGGACTTCTTTTGTTTTGCTTGTCGGGATCCCAAAACGTAAATGGAGGGATACCTATGACATTGCAAAAGTTGTCCGTCTGTCGGTCTGTAGCCTAAGCACGATAACTGTCGAAGGGAATGAGATATTTTGATGAAACTCGGTGGGAGGATCCTTTGGGTCAAGGAAAAGGTCGAGTTCATAGATGGGCTCTGTAGCCCTACACTTTGGGGTGGGGATTCAAATAAAGGTACAGACAAAATATTTTTAAACAGCTAATGAGATAGTCGATTATGGGTTAAGGAAACATGCTGAACACGGCAATTGAAACCATCTTCTCGCCGGACAAGTTATTCGCCTGGAATCCGGCCAAAACCGGAAAGTTTATTAAAAGTAAAATTTTTATTTGAAGTTGATAAATGTTCGATTTCAGGTAAGAGGGCATGCTGAAACCGTATATGACAATCGTTATTTAGCCGGACATATATTTCGTCTGGAATCCGGCTGAAACCGGATAATTTGTTATACTTATATTTTGTATTTGAAGTTGACTAGATGTTGGAAATAGGGGTAAGGAAATACGCTAAATTCGTTTCTGAGCTTCAGTTTTTGCCAGACAAGTAGCTCCGGAATTTCGGCGAAACCGGAAAATTGGCAGAAGGCAGGAGTAGTATGTTACCTTATACTTCTGATGCCCCTATAGCAAGGAATTCTGATGCCCCTATACAAGGAATTCTGATGCCCCTATAGCAAGGAATTCTGATGCCCCTCTACACCTTTTCAAAGAGAGTGAGTATCCTCTCACATGGCCTTATACTTCTACGAGACATATAGGTAATACTTCTACAAGACATTACACCTTTTCAAAGAGAGTGAGTATAACTTGATTGGTGATTGGGATTTGAATAAAAGGAATAGTTTGCTTTACAATTCATATTAGTAAGAGAATTGAATTCAAAGAGAATAGTTTATTTGCGAGGATATTAGTAGAGAAAAATGAGTGGTGCATTTACATTATTGGAGATTAATGATGGAGCTGACAACAGCAGCAACGATATACGAGTACCCAATGTGGCTGTGGAAATAACCACTGGTTGTAGACTATGTCTTGAATGGGACACTATGTATGCCAGATACGTGATATCATTAAGCAAATTTAAGCAGGAGGAGCAGCTATGTTTTGCTGGAAAAGTGAATATTCTCCATATAAATAAACTTCGGTCAGCATTAGATGTCCTATCGAAATATATTGATGAGAACAAAATACATCAGTGAATATTATTATTGTAATTATGTTCAATAAAATTGTTTCTAAATCAATGGTATTTTTTTCTTTCTATAGTAGACTAGCGTATATTTTTTAGAGTAGAAAAAATTCTGGTTAGTCTGAAGTTGGTTGTGAGAGAGTAAGGACTCTAAAAAATGGATAGATTCGAGAAAAAGCGAATCATGAGGAATCTAGTTCTTATGGAAAAACGTTTGATTCTAGATGACAATTTTCTAGAGCTATCTATTCAAAGGAAGATATTTTCTCGGGGAATGCTTGTCGATATAATGAAAACTGATTCTCCATCATTAGACTATTGTATGAAGCTTCTACGTCGTGGTCCAAATGCATTTACACAATTTATTGATATATTGATCACGACACGGCAAAATGATATTGTGGATATGCTTTTAAACATTAGTTTAGAAATTTAGGACTTTTTTTCATGAGAAAAATGGTGCTCAAGGATGATTTACTCCTCTCTCTCTCTCTCTCTATCTCAGACAATTTTTGTTGTTGCTAGCTCAGTTTCATTGTGGCAGTGAGTGTGTCAACACATGACAAAATGTTCCATACATGTCCGTTATGTATGTACACACAGGGCAGCTGGTCATCATGTGAGAATTGCACAATGATTGATGAGTATGATGAAAAGTGTAGATTATGCAACCCGTGTAAATTGCATAGAGGATATGCTGTACAAATTAAAGGTTGTAATTCCTGTCTTGAAGAGGTGTGTGACTCTCGTCCTAGAGGACACCTATGCTCCAATTGTCATTATGATAAATGTAAGCAGTGGGAGAATACATATCCCGGTATGATTGGAAAGAATCCTAACCGTGATTTTAGTTTATTGCTACGAGATTGGTATCGTCGTGGTTTTAGATTGTTCTGGGAGGAGGAACCGGGTCAGCGATTCAACTGTTGGAACAACAAAAGAATATGTTTTCTACGTCATTGTTGTGAAGACAATGGGTGTTATGATTATAAGCCCACTGATTTTTATTTGGCTGTGACGGAATGTGATTCGACACTTGAGGACACTGTTTATGAAATTGCTTCAAATAAGCAAATTGAAACATGTGAATTCTATAGAATGAATGAGAATAGTATCATTGACTATACAAAGAGATATGACAAGAGTGAAGTCACGCTCTACTGTAGAAAATGTGACCCTGACATTGCAGTACATCAGGATCAGTACACTGTGAATTCAGATAATCTACCTGCACTAGTTGTTGTCGACAAATACCTAGTAGTGGATGAAATCTAAAGAGTAGAAAAGTCGTTTTATCATGTATATAATTTTTTTTTATTAATAAACAATTTCACATACATCTTTAGAACATTTTATTCTTAGGGCACTAAAATCAATATTAAATACACTTGTAAGGTATATTCTCCACTAGAAAGTCGTTCAATCGAGGTAAGTCAACGTAGATGTTGAGAAACTGCTTGTAGGTGTAGCCAGGACATCTGAACATGAAAAAGAGTAGTGCATGAAAGCCACATGTCTTAGTCGTTAAATCCTGTACTCTTCGTTGATTTTGAATAATGGTTTTCCCACTGCTTTCAATAAAGTTGCTGATGTATGGAGCGTAGAATTTATACGATAGGCCAAGAGGATCAAAAAATTCAATATTCTTCGCTGTTTGAAAGATGTATAGCCAATGACCAGTCTTCAAAGTCGATGGACTGCTATTAACAATGATTAGGGTATTGTTAACACTTGGAATTTTTTCAATGAAGTCCGAAGGTATGCAATAGGACTTGTACTGGGACATGTATGGATCCATACTAAATACATTGATTATTTGGTTTGTGTTCATGGTGCTAGGTCTAGTAGAACACTGCCGTCGGGTGTGATTTCCCAATAGGTTTCAAATTGACTCAGTGATATTAGCGTGATACTCTCAGTCAGAGCATCGGCAAATGTGCACTCTAAACGTACATTCCCTGTCCGTACTATACTCATATCCTGTGTGCCTGAAAATCCAAAACAATAACCCCATGATTTTTTGAAAACATTGAATCGGTTATTCCATTTTCAAATAGTTGAGATTCATGATGTAGGGATTGCATGGTCAACTCGTACAGAGTTCTATAGGATTTTTTGTCAAATGATAGAGTGTACAGTGGAATACCATTCACTTTGCACACAAGGCTAGATAGACCAACAAAATTAAAATCATGGGGGGATTCAGTCCAGGATCCAACGGCACTGCCACTCTTCACAAAGGCTAAAGCCAATTTTGATGGGATTTCTCCATTGATAAATGATGAATCGCTATAGCTACGAGAGCCAGCGGCAATGTGACGTTGATTGGTGATAGTATGGGGGACAAGAAGTTTAATGTTGTTACCATTGGCTCTTAGCTTTTCCACTGCCAATGCAACAGAGCTCATAACCTGTTTTTTCGGACGTGGAGAATTGCCGATGTGATAATGACATTTGCATCGGGTGCTGCAGGAAGTGTTTTTCTCAAAATGAAATTCGATGGGGCCATCTGTAACTTTATGTCAATCTTGACATTGGGGGGTAGCCATTGGGATATATTGAATATCTCATGATTTAATTTTCCAACTAGATGATACTCCTGGGTCACTGCAGTAGTCAACTCACCGTCAGTATCAACACCTGATCGATATTCATAGCCCAATGATTGTCCTCTCATCTCCTTGTACGCCTTTGGCGTCATCATCATAAATTGTATGTAGCTTGCATAGTTTGATAAATTATTGCTAGTGCTCACCAATGTTCCATTAATAAATACATTAATTTGTTTGAATAGGTTGTGTAGAATACAGTTTTCATAGGAGAGACCATCGCCGGAATTTGGAGTTGTATTATCTGACTTTTTCTTCACCACAACATTTAAATCAATAAATGTTGATGACAAATCAATGAAATAGTCTTCATTGGAAAATATTTGAAAGTGTATATTTTCCGAGAGGGGTTGTTGGGGATGAAATTGTTCATAGTAGCCATACTTGACACTGACATCAACATTTTCAGCATTGAATAGATTCTATGAGGAACTGATTGATGGATATGATTCCTTGTGGGGGAGATAAGTCATCTTAAGAGAAGAAATCCTTCTTTGATCTAACAATCTTTTTCTTTTTCTTCTTCTGCTTAATGGCCTTCGTTGTTTTATTCCTCAAAGTCCTTGTTGATGTCCTTTGCTTCCTGCCTGGGTGGAGACTGATGAGTGAATGACGCGAACGTCATCCTTTTCAATCCCTCCCCATTTTGTCGAGATTTTAGTTGCTCACCAACGGCTCTTGCTGAAGATCTAATATTTTCCTTAACACTCTCCTTGAAATTCTTGCCCGACCCCCAGTCCTGTCGTGCGGAGGCAGCAAAATTTGATGCAGCAGGTGCAAGATATTTTCTGGCAAGGGGTAGTGCAGATAAAATAGCCTAGCAAACCAGCTACCAAGACCATAGCCAGACATTGTAGTACGACCCTTGTAGTAGTCCAATCCATTGCCTATTTGACGTGGACTCAAAGCACCAACATAACAATCAATATCGGGGCAGACAAATGGAATTCTTCTATTGTTCATTTTAGGTGATTGTGCTGTCGTTGACAATGGGTCGAAAATGACACGTGATCACTGCTAAGCCTTTTGTTATTGCTAGAGGATCACCCAATTCACTTCTTAGTGTTAACTGGCAGAGTTCCAAATACGAAGTGTTTACAGGAACATACTGAAGATGCTTTATATTATAGTGATGAACAAGTTCATGAGTTGTTTTTCGTTCAAGAACACGTAGGAGGGGGACATTTGAATTACCGACTCTCGACGTTTCCACAAAGGATGCATAGAGAAATATGCAAGAGTTCGAGGCAAAACCAGGTGGATAATCAGCAAAAATAACTTGATCCATCCTGTAAACGGTGCCAGCATTTTCCCCATTGATCATATTCTGTTTAAAGCCAAGAACATCTCTCAGATTATCATTGAGAATAATTATTTCAGTGTCAATAGGTGAGCTAATGTAAATCATATCATGTTCCAATGAATAATTAAAATGGAATGTACCATTCCTACGATATGAGATTTTTCTATTGATTGTACGACACAAATCTGTCATATTATCGTATTCAATATATATCAATTTGGCATGTGGATAGTCACTAGATTTAAGTGCTTCAACCCATTCATATTCGACATAGCTCAACCCATTCATAGTCCAATCGAATGGTATAACTTTTATATCATACACACGATCCTTTCTCAGGATGTCATAGGTATTTTTGAGAATACAGTCGACAAGAGCCACTTCATACGCACCGTCAAATTTGATGGCGGGGGAGAGTTTTGTCCAAAAATCGCTTGTCGTATTCAAGTCATTGTAGAGAGGATCAGAAACGTTGGACATGAAAGTTACATAGAAATCATTGGGCATTGTCAATATCTTCAACACCGATCCAAGAATCAAAATCAGAGTTGTATCCTAACCAGCGAACAAGTAACTGTTTCTTACCCCTGCGAGTACGTGTCTTTAATATCTTTTCAATTTGATAGATTTCACTAGCATTTTTAACTTTTTGCAGTTCATAGTCATAAAAGCCACCGAGAATCTCTTCATCTTTGGTATCACGCAGGCGATAAGTTATGGGTTTAGTGTCTAGGATTTTTGCCACTTTAAAAAGTTCAGTGGACCACAAGTAATTCCCCTTTTCAAAAACATTAGTTGTTCTATTAATTCGAACAGTATCACCAACATTGAATTTATTTTTCTTCTTGACATTTGATTCATTGGAATATTGTTTAAGAAAGGTGTCAATTGTATCATGATCAGAATGATGAACTTCCGTTGGTGTAGAGTTGGACAATGATCGATGAGGTCATTGATTATAAATCAACATGATTTTATCTAGATCATGAATAAAAGCCGATGTATTTTTCAATGTACAATATCTTGAAATTAAAAGTCGAATAGTTCTTATCAATCGTTCGGCCAATGCAGCCTTTATAGGACTGTGACTATTATAGAGCAGTGTACTATATTTCTCTAGTACTTTTGCAACATGGGGATTAAAAAATTCACTACCGCGATCCTTTTGAATTTTTTTATATGAATCCTGTTCGAGAATACTTTCAATGGCCAGAGCAACTTCAACACCTCTCTTTGATTGCAATGGAATTGCATATGCATAGCAACTAAAAACACTGATTGCAAGTAGAATGTACTTGTACGGTGTATTGTGACTTCGTTGAATCTCATCTAGAGTCAGGAGATCTGCTTGCATTATATGCAACGGGTAAAAGGTTTTAGTTTTTCGATATTGATTGGCACGAAGTCTATGATTTCTATGCAGAGTGTAACTTGATTCATTTTGTAGAAAGTCTTGTACACTTTTAGTGCGAACACCAGTGACTTTGGAAAGAGTGGTGGGGGAACTTAAACTCCCCGCCTCACCAATATTTTCATAAACATCTTTCAGAACTTCAACCATTTTGAATGTAAACACGTTGTGTAACGTCCGCTACCCTTTTGTATACTGGCTGTTGGTGGTGGTGGTGACTTTGACTTGATACGTCTTCGCATCAGTGGTGTGCTAGTATTTTCTAAAATTGATTTAAAATCTTCTTCTTCAAGTTCATATCTTAATGGTGTCAATGTTGTTGATGATGATGCATGTTCATTTAATTTTTTTAGAATTTTTCTATTGCCAATAAGACTTTTGGGGAAGTTTAATGTATTTAGAAAGTTGTATAGATGAGTGCCAAATGATAATAGTCCTTTACGATTTGTAACCATATGTAACCATTATTTGTAACCTTTACGATTTGTAACCCCCCCCCAGGGTTTTAGGAAATAATTTACAGGACTTTATTCAAACCGAGACTTTCCCTATGGCTAACACATTCGACCCGGTCTGAAGTTAAATAGTGTCCAAGGGGGAGGGTAGTCACACCATCTTGACAGACATAGACCTTGTCGGAGACGGTACTCATGGCAATTTTTTCTACATTTACAGTAAAGTTCCTGTATTTGAGAGAACGAATTGCCAGCAATTTGGCTTGTGGAATTGTATTTTGAACAATACAATTCCTATAAATGTCCATGTCGAAATTCTTATCCACATAGCGCGTGGGTACTCCTTTGCAACGTTTCTTGATTTCCTCGTCGTGTGTTTGTATAAAGTACACCTTCGGACTTACAAACATACCACGGGAAATCATGTCACTTCCCATTTCTGATTTAAAAAATAAAAGCTGAATTGGTGCCCGAAGTTTCACTAGCTCTGGGTAAAGACCACTCCAATTGGTGTAGTCCATCCGTGAGCTAATAATTTCACCGTGCGCCAAATCATCAATTAGATTTGGGGTTTTTACTTTTAACAGTAGAGAATCCGTGTCCCCGTAGCAGACCTCTACTTGCCCCTTTTCCGGCCACTGTACCCTAGCCACATTGTAGTAGAATTCCAACATGAGCTTTTTAGAGATCTCCAAGATCGCACTGCCTGCAGCAATATTTTTATTCAAGACAATACGTCTTTTTTTTCTATTCAATAGTACCATGTCCGGGCCAATGATTGTGAAGGAAGTATAATTTGATCGGCAATAATTCGAGCACATTGTTCGGGATCGGTCACGACGTCACAACGATTCCTATTGCGAACACTCTCACACATTTTGCCGAAAGCCGAATTCAAAATGAGTTTATAAATTTCTTTTTCGGCTTTCGTCTGCGCTTCAGAACGTTTTTTGACAAAAGTGTCAACAAAGGTTTTCAGATAGGGTTTTTGACTAAACTGGAGTGCTCTGTGAACCTTTGTGACGTTGAAACCGTTGTTGCACATCCATTTTAAACCTACATGATGTACAACTATGTTGTTTTTCGGCAGAAGATCAGCAATAAGTTTTTGTTTTGAAGGTGACCAATGCAATCCGTCCACCTCGACTAAACGCCTATTGCGAGGGCTCAAAGAGTCCTTAGTCACAGGTCTATTGATGCACGGGAAAACAAAATCCTTTACTGAATCGTGAAGCTCGACTGGTATCTCCCCATCAATTTCAAAAAATCATCCAACCGGCCCATTCTCCTCAACACTGTCAATGTTGGGGAAATGGGAGCTTGAGGGTCATTGAGCCATTTATAGTCACCGCAAGGTAGTGCATAATGGGACATGACCGAGGGGTAGAGAGAATTCATATCAAGGAAAACTGCATCCGATTTTGTCCCCGTCTTCTCTCCTGTTGGATCAGTTTCCAAGATACGATCCCCGTGAAAAACAAATCCTCCCCTCATTGATCTTTCGATGAACAGATGCTGATCAATGTCTGTGATTAGCCCAATTTTTTCCCCACTAAATTTTAGGATGAGGTCCATCACTAGATGAGGAGATGAAAAATAATAGCCCAAATCAAGATTAAATTCCTCATAGATTTTGTCCGTATTTTTACACATAATGTCTAACAGAGTTAACACGTCACTCGACAAATACAGCTTGCAGTAGTCCAACCCATTTTTACACCCTCCTCTGCCCAAACTTTTTTAGCAAAAAAGTTTTTTTTTTAGGCCTAGTTGGGGTAGTGATCTCCTTTAAAAGCTTAGCTTCTGGATTTTGTTATTTTTGGTTGATGAATAAACCCTTTATTTATAAAAAAAAAGAAAAAAAAGAGTAAAAACGTTCAAGGAGTCTGGCGAAGACTGGGTCTAGCGAAGACAAAATCCAATGTCTGGATTAAATTTTGAATTTTCGGGATCCCATAGAACCTTTGGTCTTGTTTTTCACTTTCACAGAGGCACATTCAGTTATCAGATATTTTGCATCCAGCCAGCCGCGTCGAGAGAGTAGAAAAGCTGGACACAGTCGACAAGTGCCAACAAGGAAATTGCTAATTTCGAAAAGAGTTATATTTCTTAGCTGTTTCATCATCGTAATTTTGATGATCTCTTCTAGTGAGAATCGGGCTTTCAAAACTTTCGGTATGAGCTACACCTCTCGTTGATACCATATGATGAATTTGAACATTGAAATGATGAAGTAACGAACTGGAAACTAGTTAAAACACGCATTTTGGTAAACAGAAAACAGATCATAGAAGCCTCCCACCCCCTAGGATAAGCCAGTACTTATTGGCTCAATAAACTCTTTCTGACCTGCTTACATCCAGGGCCATCACGACTAGGCGGGGGGCGGGGTGCCCCCACCCCCGAATATTGTCGGCCAGTCGTTAATAAGTAGCCAAGTTAACGCACAGCGCCGCTATTTTTCGTGAAAACAGTCAATTTTTTACTTGGAAACAGTATATTTTTCTTAAAAACAGTCGGTTTCTTCTTGAAAATAGTTGTTTTTCTTAAAATCAGCCGAATTTTTGTCAACACAGTCGTTTTTTCTCAATAATAGTCATTTTTGTCTGCATAAAACAGTCGGTAAAATGACCAGCCAGTCGATAAATACCACCCCCCAACATTTTGTCTAATAACGGTTTTTACGACACCTAGGCTACTTAAATATAGATACTACTTACCATCAATACTATCAGACAATCCTGTGAAATAAGACAAGTCTGTCTGGTCCTTATTGCTAACTTGAAAACACTTGGGCTGAACTGACAGAGGTCATGAAGTCATGAGATGAACTGAGAAACTCAAACATCAAAGTTTCGTCAAACCCGCAAAAATAACTCAACCCCCTTCGAACACACTGGCCTCCCAGGGGACAAGCTGCCGACCGCTGACGGGTCATTAATTAAGGTCCATAGTTGACTTCCGCAAAACGAGTCGGACGCGTCTTTAAAATCCCCATTTTATGCAACAAAGACATTTACGAACGATAAGAAACTTAAAGTTGGACAAATTTTACATACGGGAACAAATGCGGTATAAAATGCTATTTCGTGGCATAATTGTGGCGTGCGGCATGATCCAAATTTTATGCGCCATTTCTCTCTGAATCGCGGCGTAATGCCGCGAAATGCGGCATAAGTGGCAACACAGCTTCACCCATTCAAAAAAGTACCAATTCCACTCGCATCCAGCAGCCAGATATAAGAATTAATCAATGCGGAAATAAATAGGCACTGAGGGGTCCGCAACTAAAATAATTATAACTCTTTTCACTGATAATAAACAAAAAAAAAGGTCACGGGTGCCGGGACATATACCAATAGATATATAAAAAAAATCAGATTTCTATGTTATTTTAAAATGTAAAATTTTCATTAAGTTTAGTCTTACCCGTCAAAGCTAACGAGCCTGAGAATAATTGCCTTATTTTCGAAAAAAGGGAGAAACACCCACAAAAAGTCAAATAATCTTAACGAAAACTACAATATCAGATTCAGAGTATCAGAGAGTCCTACTGTAGAGGTTTCAAGGCTCTATCTGCAAAAATGTGGAATTTTGAATTTTTTGCCAGAAGAAAGATCACGAACGCGTCTTTATTTGTTAGTTTTTTTCTCAGGGGCGATCGTATCCACCCAGTGGTCCTATAATATCGTGAGAGGGCTTATTCAAACAGAAATCAAAGGTTCTTATGCCCTTTTCAATTGACCAAAAAAATCGGAGGGCAACTAGGCCCCCTCCCTCGCCCCTTTCTGTCAAAAATTGTCCGATTAAAATTTTGAGATAACTATTTTGTTCGTCATAGTTGAAAGGTCCAGTAACTATATCTTTGAATATAACATGACTCCCTCCCCCCACAGTCCCACGGGAAAGGTCTGTAAGTTATAAAAATTGTCCATTGTTTACTTATAGCATTTGTTGTTGGGAAGCATGCATACATTTTATGGTAGGAAGACGAATTTTTCCTGTTTTCTTACGGGGGAACTTTCCATGGGGAGGGAAGTTTTCAGGGGCGAACTTATCACAGGAAATTATACACTGGGGGAATTTGCCAAAAATCCTATGCAAATTTCTTTTTATATTTCTTGCTTTCTCTTTCCGTCTTAATTTTACTGGTCGAGTTGTTAAGAGTTATTGTCCTGGGTAAATTTTCAGCTTGATTTAATTTTCTAGAGTATATATCCGTGGGGAGGGTATTTCAGAAAATCTGGGATTATTTAAAAAAACGGAAATTGAATAAAAAAAACAGTTTTTTCAACTGAAAGTAAGGAGCAATATTAAAAGTTAAAACAAACAGAAATTATTACGTATATGAAGGGGGTTGCATCCTCTTGAACACCTCGCTCTTTACGCTAAAGTTTGAATTTTGTCTTAACTCTTTGACAACAAGTCCTGAAACACAAGGGTCGTTTAATTGGAACAATTATCCGAAGTACTAAAAAACATCAGCGCAAAGAGCAAGGTGTTGAGGAGGAGGCAACCCCCTTTATAGGCGTAATAATTTCTGTTCGTTTTAAGTTTTAATGTTGCTCCTTACTTTCAGTTGAAATTCTTTTTTTAATCTAATTTCTGGATAGTGAGTGCTATGTCATATTTTGTTTTCATGATTTTCTATTCTTAATAATTCTTTTTCGATTTGTAGGCGGCTCTAAAGCTTGGTTGGGTTGGAAAAGGGATAAGACAAGATTTATTACCCCTTATAGTTCAGACTGGTGACGGAGAAGCACATATCTTTGATATATTGGAATGCAGGAGTACGCACAGTTGTGTAGGCATCAAGCGGTTTAGTACTGCAGTGAACTCTTAGTAGAAGTAGAATAGCGTGATTCCTTTGTTTTCAATTCTTGTGCAATTTATTTCTGCTGTCCTTCAATTACATCCTAATTTGCTTTGTTTTAATTTCAATTCTCAAGATCTTGATTTAATTCTTTGTCTTCAGTATTTTGAAAACGACAACACTGGTTTTCCTGGTTTAAAGGTTTTCTATTATAGTTTTGGGAGCTACACATTCATTATAAGTTTTTTACATTTTAATTCAATCATGTTTTAGATCAGTTTTCATTTCAATTCAAATATTTTGTTTATAATTCTATGTTTTCAGCATCTTCAAAATAACATGATTCTATTTCCAGGTACGAACACGGACGAAGTGTATTCCACAACTTAAACTATTAGTTTTAATGTGGACACGGACTTTGCTAAATTATGGCGGTAAGTGCCTTTTGACATAGAAGGCAAGAAAACTGAAGAATATTTGCAACAACAAGGAATTACAATTATGCAAAACACAAAAAAGCAACAAGTTCCTTATGTTTTAAAGAGGAAACAAATGAACCAGAAAAAGAGGACTGAAAAGGGTGAGAGATAATGTTCATCTTGAATCTAGAAACTGGTAAAATGGTTGTAAAACAATTCATGCAGTTTGTAGTTCAGAAGCAAAATTGTAAGTCTTGTGTCGGTTTTAAGTGCAAATTATTAACTTTGTGGCACCATCTGTGGCACAGAATTTTTATACCCAATAATCTGCAATTACATTCTGCCTTATGACAGTGAGTGGTCCATCTTTTGTGGGCTGCTGAGAAATCACTGGGTAGGATATCCTGATGCTCTTTATCCTTATCTTGTGACTAGACCTTAGTATCACCTGTGCCTCCCGAAGTACCAAGACAAACAAGGAGAAGCCACCGGTCATCCCTCAGGCTTCTCGGTCCAGTGATATACTCGTATAATGGTTGAACCGAGGTGTGCAGATTGCGTAGATCTCTCTAAGTCTGGCACACCGTATTTCTGATTCTTTTCAGGCTACAACTTCCTGGTGGTTACGGATATAAAGTAACTTTTAGGAGTCAACGGTCCTCCATAGCACCGTTGCACCATGTTATTATTAAGCGTGTAATTATTTAGCACCGTGTTTCTGCATCTTCCCCGGCCAAAGCTTCCTTGGGGTTGCTAACATAAAGTGACTTTTAGGAGTCATTGGTCGTCCATAAATGTTCATTTATTTTTCGAACATTATATTTCGATTGTCCCTCTAGTAGTTAAATCGTAAACAAACAAAAGAAAAACTAGCAAAAACGGGCATAAAGCCATTTCAAAAAGACAAGATAAGTTATCGCGGCTGCTGCGTTCATACCTCGTATAGTCAATTTTTACCGAAAATTAACTAAAAAAAATAAGTTTTTTTAACTGAAAGTAAGGAGCGACATTAAAATTTAAAACGAACAGAAATTATTCCGTATATGAAAGGGGCTGTCCCCTCCTCAACGCCTCGCTCTTAACACTAAATTTTGACTCTGTCTCGCAACTTTATTTTTTTAAACAATAAAAAACTTTAGCGTAAAGAGCAAGACGTTGAGGAGGGGACAGCCCCTTTCATATACGGAAGAATTTCTGTTCGTTTTAAGTTTTAATGTCGCTCCTTACCTTCAGTTAAAAAAACTTATTTTTTTTAATTAATTTCTGAACGTTTTTGAATTAATGCAGCTTTGATTTTGGCTCACCGTACATGAATAATTAAAACAAAATTCGCATATTAGTTTTCCTTTTTTTGGCTAATTGGCTCTCTCGAAATTTTGTTCAGACGTAACTTACGAATTAACTTACGTAACGAATTTCTATATTCGTATGTTTTTATTACGTATATTAGGGAGTTCGCTCCCTCGGCAATACCTCGCTCTTTACGTTAAAGTTCGAATTTTGTACGAATCACAAACCCCTGAATCACAAAGGCCGGTTAATTAGAATAGATAGCTGTTTTGAAAGTACTAAAAAATCTTTAGCGAAAAGGGTGAGGTATTCACTAGGGGGCAAACCCCCTCATATACGTAATAATTTCTCTTTGTTTTAAGTTTTAATATTGCTCTTTACTTTCAGTTGAAAAAACTAGTTTTTTTTATTTAATTTCTGATCGTCTTTCAAATAATGCTGGGAAATCCGGCGCCCCTTCATAGAAAAGTCCCTTCCCCAAGGAAACATCCTCCATGGAAAGATCCTCCCCCGTAACCCCTTCCTCCGACACCCCCCTTCCCCATCATAAAAAAATCCCTCCTGAAACGTCTTTATACTTCCCATTAACCAATTCTATCAGGGGCAACGCTATAGCGTTGCCTATAGTAAAATGCCATCCGGCTCCAATGTTTTTTTTTCCCAGAGGCACTTCAAATGGAAGGGGTCGTCGTAGAAACTTCAAAGAGGGCTCATTCGATTGGAAATTAAGAGTTCTAGTGCCCTTTTTAATAGTCGAAAGTGATTGGAGGGCAACTAGCCTCCCCCCCCCCGCGCCCATCATTCCCCCAAACACATCCAATCAAAATTTTGAGATAGCCATTTTGTTCAACGTAAATGATTTTTACATAGAAAATATGTTTTTGAGGAGGAAATTCCCCCAAAACCCTCAGGGCAAGGGTTTTTAAGTTATGCCCTGGGGGCATATAAGGATTTTATAGAAGGCGTTGTCGTTCAAACTTCAAAAAAGGCTCATTCGATTGGAAATTCAAAAAGCCAGTGCCCTTTTCAATAGTCGAAAGTGATTGGAGGGCAACTAGCCCCCCCCCCCCACGCCCATAATTCCCCCAAACCCATCCAATCAAAATTTTGAGATACCCATTTTGTTCAGCGTAGTTGATTTCCAGATAGAAAACATATTTTTGAGGAGGACACTCTCCCACAACCCTCAGGGCAAGGGTTTTAAGTTATGCCCTGGGGGCATATAAGCTTTTTATAGAAGGCGTTGTCGAAGAAACTACAAAAAAGACTCAATCGATTGGAAATTCAAAGGGCTAGGGCCCTTTATAATAGTCGAAAGTGATTGGAGGGCATCTAGCCCCCTCCCCCCCCCCCCACGCCCATCATTCCCCCAAACACATCCAATCAAGAATTTGAGACATTGAGGGCCCGCACAGAAACGATCTGAATGGTGTTTTAAATTGATACATGTTCCCTTCACAGTTCACCTGGACAACTAACTGTAGACCATAATTGTCTAATGACTAAATAATTTCCCTACTAGTACTCTGTTCAAGAATAATAAGAAGAAGAAGAAGACGAATAAAGAATCATATTTTCTTTTATTATATGCATAAAAAAAAGTAACAATACATTGAAAAAAGCACATTAAACATGAAAATATACACTTTTTTTTAAATTTATTTATAATAAAAACAAAATACAACATTTACATAGGCACACAGAGAAAAAACACTTAAATAAATTCACTTTTTTTGTTTATTTATAGAGAAAAAATACAACATTAGATTAAAGCACTTGAAATAATGTCACTTTTTTGAATGAAACATTTACAAAAAAAATCTGCTCTAAGTAAAAAAAAAGAGATAACTTTGATAGTGGCGGTGCGCCCCCCGCTGGCGGTCCCCACCCCGGGCCTTGAGCCCCCCCCCCAAGGTTTTAGGAAATAATTTACAGGACTTTATTCAAACCGAGACTTTCCCTATGGCTAACACATTCGACCCGGTCTGAAGTTAAATAGTGTCCAAGGGGGAGGGTAGTCACACCATCTTGACAAACATAGACCTTGTCGGAGACGGTACTCATGGCAATTTTTTCTACATTTACAGTAAAGTTCCTGTATTTCAGAGAACGAATTGCCAGCAATTTGGCTCGTGGAATTGTATTTTGAACAATACAATTCCTATAAATGTCCATGTCGAAATTCTTATCCACATAGCGCGTGGGTACTCCTTTGCAACGTTTCTTGATTTCCTCGTCGTGTGTTTGTATAAAGTACACCTTCGGACTTACAAACATACCACGGGAAATCATGTCACTTCCCGTTTCTGATTTAAAAAATAAAAGCTGAATTGGTGCCCGAAGTTTCACTAGCTCTGGGTAAAGACCACTCCAATTGGTGTAGTCCATCCGTGAGCTGATAATTTCACCGTGCGCCAAATCATCAATTAGATTTGGGGTTTTTACTTTTAACAGTAGAGAATCCGTGTCCCCGTAGCAGACCTCTACTTGCCCCTTTTCCGGCCACTGTACCCTAGCCACATTGTAGTAGAATTCCAACATGAGCTTTTTAGAGATCTCCAAGATCGCACTGCCTGCAGCAATATTTTTATTCAAGACAATGCGTCTTTTTTTCCTATTCAATAGTACCATGTCCGGGCCAATGATTGTGAAGGAAGTGTAATTTGGATCGGCAATAATTCGAGCACATTGTTCGGGATCGGTCACGACGTCACAACGATTCCTATTGCGAACACTCTCACACATTTTGCCGAAAGCCGAATTCAAAATGAGTTTATAAATTTCTTTTTCGGCTTTCGTCTGCGCTTCAGAACGTTTGTTGACAAAAGTGTCAACAAACGTTTTCAGATAGGGTTTTTGACTAAACTGGAGTGCTCTGTGAACCTTTGTGACGTTGAAACCGTTGTTGCACATCCATTTTAAAGCTACATGATGTACAACTATGTTTTTTTTCGGCAGAAGATCAGCAATAAGTTTTTGTTTTGAAGGTGACCAATGCAATCCGTCCACCTCGACTAAACGCCTATTGCGAGGGCTCAAAGAGTCCTTAGTCACAGGTCTATTGATGCACGGGAAAACAAAATCCTTTACTGAATCGTGAAGCTCGACTGGTATCTCCCCATCAATTTCAAAAAACCATCCAACCGGCCCATTCTCCTCAACACTGTCAATGTTGGGGAAATGGGGAGCTTGAGGGTCATTGAGCCATTTATAGTCACCGCAAGGTAGCGCATAATGGGACATGGCCGAGGGGTAGAGAGAATTCATATCAAGGAAAACTGCATCCGATTTTGTCCCAGTCCTCTCTCCTGTTGGATCAGTTTCCAAGATACGATTCCGTGAAAAACAAATCCACCCCTCATTGATCTTTCGATGAACAGATGCTGATCAATGTCTGTGATTAGCCCAATTTTTTCCCCACTAATTTTTAGGATGAGGTCCATCACTAGATGAGGAGATGAAAAATAATAGCCCAAATCAAGATTAAATTCCTCATAGATTTTGTCCGTATTTTTACACATAATGTCTAACAGAGTTAACACGTCACTCGACAAATACAGCTTGCAGTAGTCAAACCCATTTTTACACCCTCCCTCTGCCCAAACTTTTTTAGCAAAACTGTATTCATCGGGGGTGCAACTACGATCATGAAGACTGTCGTAAAACGATTCAATCGGAGGAATAGTTTCCTCGGCTAATCTCGACATGGAACAATAATAGTCATAAGGATATATGCCCTTGACTGTCAACGAATCATATAAATCATTTGGAAATTGTTGCTTGAGAAGGGGGAAAGCATTGCATCCGTCATCGTTTTTCTGTACTTGAATTAATTCGCTCAATGATTTATGGGAAAAAACTGTAGGAATCTAAAAAGCGAATTTTATTCGTGTACTCAACGTCGGCTTCAACAAATTTCCACATAAATTCCAAAACAAGCAACTTTTCCGATGATTTAGGTATGATTTTGTAGGAAAAGCTGTCTATCACCCATGCATCATCTACTGTTCCATTTCTTTGAAGATGTGCCAATGCTGGTAGCACATACTTCAGATCGTAGTTACAGTTATGTATAAAAACCGGAAGAAAAAGTTGCTGTTTAATTTTTAAATTACATGAATTGTGAGCCCACCCCCGAAAGTTACTTTTTCCCGTTGAATTGGGATCAATAAGGTGATTATGATCCTGGACCGCGTCTTTTGGGGCAAGAGCACTCCTACAAACCCAGCAAATCGTCCCCTTTTCTACCGCCAGTTGCTCTTTATCTGTCAATTTCATTGGGTAGTTGGTGTGACGTAATCGTGAAATTGCGCTGTTTGCTGTTTTTATTAAAGATACCAATAACTTTTCCATGCTGCCCTCCTCATCCATAGCCAAAGAAACTCTTCCAACTGCATTTTATTGTTGGAATCGCGACGGGCGTGTGCGTAGGAACACGCAACTAGTTTGTGTTCCTTGACTATATTTGGCCTTGATGGGTCTGATACCTCAACCAGTCTTGTTTCACAATCTAAAGATATTTTATCAACTTGTAGTAGGGAATTTTGGAAATTTTTAAATTGTAAAGTATCTTTGCTTTCTGCTGGCATTTCTATTCTTTGATTCCCATGAATTTTGCAATGGTTCATGTGGTCTGAGAATGTTCGCTCAGATGTGAATGGGGAAAGGCACATGGGGCAATAGATACGTTCCCCTTTCTTCACACCTTGGGATAAGAGTCGACTTATTGCTGTAACGTGGAAAAAATGACCATAGGAATTTACATCTTTGGGAGGCTCGTAAGTAACCCAAACCCAATTTTTAACATTTTCCACCATCGGTGTCCTCACTGAATACAAAATCCCTTTTTTATTTGTTTTTTTCCCCCATCTACAAATTCAGTGTCATACTGAAGAACAACCACCCCCATCCCAAGATTTTCATTTGCTTTTTCAAATAAGGTTATTTCTTTCAAGGACACCGGATACTTCCCCTCTAAACAATCAAAATTTACTTTAGGGAAATTTTTTCCACCGTTATGTGCAAGTTCGTCGAGATTTTTCATTGATGAATCTATTCTTAATGTTTTATGGGCTGCTGCTAAAAATGCGTATTTAAAGCATTGCAGCCCTGTGTCAAAATTGAAACTCTGAACCCCTTTGGTAGCCGACAAATCTGGGTGGCATTTTATTCGTCGAGCACCCCCTGCCCCCCTTAAAATAAAGTTTTTTTTTAAATCTACTGAGATTCAGATCCATGTGTTCAATGTATAAAATGGTGGACCCACTTCCCCTCTCATTAAACGTGTCCAAAGTTGATATCAATTTATTTACCCAGTTGAAAAAGTTGTCCTCAAATTCATTTAGACAAGGGTAAAAAGTCTGGTTGCCAGTTGAAAAATGAAAATAAAAAATATCCCCGGATGTTCTCTTTTGTAAATAAACTTTTTGATTCACTGATGCATTAACTCCCCCTTGACCCCCCCAATTCTGAATCTGAATCTCAATTTGTGCTCGAATTCTGTCGATGTAACTATGGAGAACATTCACAGGGTCAGTTAAAATAATGCTCCCGTCAATCGCGTTTTCCTCGGGAGGGTTAAAATCTACCCTATATGTTTGTATGTGACTTAGAGCAGACTCTAACAAATAAAATTCACGTAATTCCGAGGACATAGCACTATTTTCATGTCCTGCACCTATTTGTACAGGATCCAATTCACTAATAGTAAAGTTGTCGTTAAAAATGTCCCCGGAAGAATTAGGCCCTACAATTTGCATTGTTGTATCATTAAGCGGAAGGGTGGGGGTGACATAGAATTGTCAATACCCCCGGTCTGTTCAACTGCAATGGTTGGAGATGGCATGAGGTTCCCTAGTACATATTCCAAGGTGTTTGGGGACAATTGATCAAGCTAGCCTGTATTGTCCTGCGACGTAATTTCTTTACGAGGACCCGGTTCAGTTGCACTAGTAACATCGCCTAAATGTTCATGCATAAATCTATCTACCCAGTCAGGATCCTCTATTATATCAATATCACAAGTTAAATCGTCTAGGCTAGCTATGTCCCCAAAAAAAACATCGTTAAGGAAACCCCCTTGCCATTCCATATTATCTACAACTAATGTAGGTTCGTCTCTGAACCCCATTGGCGGTGATAGTATTTGTCCTGTAAATTCTGATGTTTCATCATCCAACGGCAGTGCTATTTCATTAATCTGTAGAAAAAAGGTTTTATTTTCTGTGTGAAATAACCATTATTTCATAAAGTTGAAAAAATCATGTTCATTTTAGTTGTATGTTTACCTGAATGAGAGCTGGATGGTCCTTTTTAGAGCCCCCGGGGAGGACCTTTGGGGACCTGGAGCTTCCTTAGGGGTAGGAGGATCGGAGCCCTTTCGAGTTGGGGTAGAGGACTTCACAACACTGTTCAAATGGAACTTGTGTATTATAACGACCCTAGAGTTTCAGCCTCAAATCCTTTAAGGATTTTTTGTGTTTTTTTGTCTTTTGATTTTTTTTTTTTAAGGATTTAATCCTTTTTTTTGTATTTTTCAAACACATCCAATCAAAAATTTGAGATAGCCATTTTGTTCAGCGTAGTTGATTTCCAGATAGAAAATGTGTTTTTGAGGAGGATACTCCCCCACAACCCTTAGGGCAAGGATTTTAAGTTATGCCCTGGGGCTAGTGCCCTTTTTAATAGTTGAAAGTGATTGGAGGGCAACTAACGCCCCTCTCAGGCCCACCTTTTCCCCAAACACATCCAATCAAAATTTTGAGATAGCCACTTTGTTCAGCGCAGTTGATTTCCAGATAGAAAATGTGTTTTTGAGGAGGACACTCCCCAACAACCCTTAGGGCAAGGATTTTAAGTTATGCCCTGGGGCTAGTGCCCTTTTTAATAGTCGAAAGTGATTGGAGGGCAACCAACCCCCTCTCAGGCCCACCTTTTCCCCAAACACATCCAATCAAAATTTTGAGATAGCCACTTTATTAAACGTAGTGTTAAGTTCTGGAAATTAGGTCTTTGAGGATGACAACTCCCCCACAGCCCTCAGGGTAAGGGTTGTAAGTTATGCCCTGGGGGAATATAAGGTTTTGTATAGACAACGTTGTCTTAGAGACTTCAGAAAGGGCTCCTTCGATTGAAAATTTAAATGGCTAGTTCCCTTTTTAATAGTCGAAAGTGATTCTAAGGCAACTGACACCCCTTCCATGCCCACCATTTCCCCAAACACATCGAATCAAAATTTTTATATAGCCATTTTGTTTAACGCAGTTTAAAGTTCTGAAAATTATATGTTTCAGCAGGAAACTCCATCCACAGTCTTCAAAGGCAAGGGTTATAAGTTATACCCTGGGGGCATATATGGTTCTTATGGAAGGAATGCTCGTATAAACTTCAGAGAGGGCTCATTTGATTGGAAATTGAAAGTTCTAGCTCATTTTTAAAGCGTCAAAGGATATTGGAGGGTAATCAGCTCCCCCCCCATCCCTTTTTGCCCAAATTCATCCAATAAAAATATTAAGATAGGTATTTTGTTAAAAATAGTTCAAAGATCATATAACAAGAATTCCGGTGTCAACACAAAACCCACCAGGGCCCGGGGGCAGGCGCTGTAAGTTATGCCCTGCGGTATATATAGGTCTTATGAAAGGGGTGATCGTATTAACTTCAAAGAGGGATCATTTGATTGGAAATTGAAAGTTCTAGTTCACTTTTTAAGAGTCAAAAGAGATTGGAGGGCACCTAGCCCCACCCCTCCACGCCTTTTTTTCCTCAAACACATCCAATAAGAACTTTGAGATACTGTTTTCTTTTAAACAGTTCAAAGACCATATAACAAAAACTCAGGGGTCAACAAAGCCCCCCGGGGCCCGAGGGCAGGTGTTTTAAGTTATGCCCTGGGGGAATATATGGTTCTTATTGAAGAGATGCTCGTAAAAAATTTAGAGATGGCTCATTTGACTGGAAATTGAAAGTTCTAGTTCATTTTTTAGAGTCAAAAGAAATTGGAGGGCAACTAGCCCCCCACGCCCTTTTTCCCAAATGCATGCCAAAAACATTTTGAGATAGCAATTAAGTTAAAAATTGCTCAAAAGTCAGATAACAAAAACTCAGGTGTCGTCACACTCCCCAGGGCCTGGGGCAGGCGTTGTAAGTTATGCCCTAGGGCATATATTTTTCGTATGAAAGGGATGCTCTTATAAACTTCAGAGAGGGCTCATTTGATTGGATATTGAAAGTTCGAGCTCACTTTTTAATAGTGAAAAGAGATCCGAGGGCAGCTAGCCCCCCCCCCCACGTCTTGTTTTTAAAAACCCATCTGATGAAAATTTTGAGATAGACATTTTGTTAAAATAGTTTGTGAAAAATCCGGTGTCAATAGAAAACCCCCAGGGCACAGGGGAAGGCGTTCTAAGTTATGCCCTAAGGGCATGTATGGTTCTTATGAAAGGGATGCTCGTATAAACTTCATAGAGGGCTCATTTGATTGGAAATTGAAAGGTCTAGTTCACTTTTTAAGAGTCAAGAGAGTTAAACTAGCCCCCTCCCCCCACGCTCTTTTTTCCCCAAACCCTTCCGCTAAAAATTTTGAGATAGCCAGTGTTTTGGAAATTGTTCAAAAATTAGATAACAAAAACGCCCCCCCCCCCTCGGAGCCCGTAGGATAGGCGTTGTAAGTGTTGTCCTTGGGGCGTATATGGTTCTTATGGAAGGGATGCTCGGATAAATTGCAGAGGGGGCTCATTTGATTGGAAATTGAAAGTTTTAGTTCAGTTTTTATGAGTCAAAAGATATCCGAGGGCAACTAGCCCCTCCCCTCCTCCACGCCCTAAATACATCAGATAAAAATTTTGAGAGAGACATTTTTTTAAAAATAGTTCAAAGTTCTGATAACAAAAAAAACCGGTGTCAACACAGCCCCCAAGGGCCCAGGGGTAGGCGTTGTAAGTTATGACCTGGGGGCATATATGGTTGTTATGGAAGGGATGCTCGTATAAACTTCCTAGAGGGCTCATTTGATTGGAAATTGAAAGTTGTAATTCACTTTTTACGAGTCAAAAGTGATTGGAGGGCAGCTAGCCTTTTCTCCCCTCCATTTATTTATTCCCCAGAGGTACTTAATATAGAAGGGGTCGTAGTATAAACTTCAAAGGGGCTCATTCGATTGGAAATCGAGAGTTCTAGTGCCCTTATTAAGAGTCAAAAGTGATCAGAAGCCAACTGGCCCCCAAGCCCCTTTTCCCCAAATACATCTGATAAAAAATTTGAGGTAGCCATTATGTTAAAAATAGTTCAAAGATCATGTAACAAAAACTCCTTTACGTATAGTCATTTTGTTAAAAATAGTTAAAAGGTCAGATAAGAAAACTCCTTTGTCGACACCCCCCCCCCAGGGCAGGCGTTGTAAGTATTGCTCTGGGGGCATATATGGTTCTTATGGAAGGTATGCTTGTATAAACTTCGGAGAGGGTTCATTTGAATGGAAATTAAAAGTTGTAGTTCATTTTCTCAGAGTGAAAAAAGATCGGAGGGCAACTAGCCCCTCCTACCCTCCGCACCTTTGGGTGTATCGAATGGATAAACCCATCCGATAAAAATTTCAGGTGACCATTTTGTTAAAAATAGTTCAACCATCAGATATTAAAACTCCAAGGTCGACACAACCCTCCAGGGCCCAGGGACAGGCGTTGGAAGTTATACTCTGGGGATATATATGGTTTTTATAGAAGGGATACTCGTATAAACTTTAGAGAGGGCTCATTTGATTGAAAATAGAAAGTTCTAGTTCACTTCTAAAGAGTCAAAAGAGACCGAAGCTTAAACTAGTCCCCCCACGCCCTTTTTCCCCAAACCCATCCGATAAAAATTTCGAGATAAGAGATTTTGTTAAAAATTGTTCAACTCCGAGGTTGACACCCATTTTTTCACTTTGGTATTGTTACTTTGATATCAGTTTTGATACTTTGATGAATGTTTGATTTTTTTTTAAAGTTTGATTTTGAAATAAGGAATTTTTAAAAACTTAAATTTTTTGCAATGAAAAACGAAAAAAAATTAAATGCTTAAAAATAAATATGAAAATCAAGCTTAAAACGAAAAAAAAATATTTTCCTATTGAAGTATAAATGAAACTTAAAACGAACAGAAATTAAATAAACAATCAATGCAAACAAACATACAATAGATATTAACGTAAATTAATAAATAAATCTTAAAACGAGTGAAACTTGAACTGGATATGAAAATCAAGCTTGAAACGAACAAAAATCCCCACAAACAAGAGTTTGGGTATGACCTCCTTCTCTCACTATAAGTCTAAAATCTACTACGTCATTGGCGCTTTACTGAATACTATATGCGTCTTGAACAGTCTTGGAAAGCATAAGCAACATCAAATTGAATATTTGATGTATAATGATATTAATTGTTGAAAGATCCATCAGTTCAAGAATTTATTTCACTGTAATTGTATTTTTATTTTCATTGCTGTAAGAACAGGAAAAGAAAATATGTGTAATATAATCCGTTTTCAGTTAAGCGCCAATGAAGCAGAAGGCTTTTGGTTTTTATTTACAGTTAGGAAAAGAGGCAGTATCCAAACACTTGTTTGTAGGGAAACTATATTCGTCTGTAACAACTTTAAAAAGAGCTAATAAATTAAACTGAATATTTGATGTATAACGATATTAATTGCTGAAAGCTCATCAGTTCAAATTGTTACTATAATTTTGATGTTTATTTTCAATATTAAGTACAAAAGAAAATATTTGTCATAAAATTGGTTTTCAGTAAAGCGCCAATGACGCAGTCAGTTTTAGACTTTTACAGTGAGAGAAGGAGGTCATACCCAAACTCTTGTTTGTGGTGATTTTTGTTCGTTTCAAGCTTGATTTACATATTCAATTCAAGTTTCACTCGTTTTAAGATTTATTTATTAATTTACATTAATATCTATTGTATGTTTGTTAGCATTGATTGTTTACTTAATTTCTGTTCGTTTTAGGTTTCAATTATACTTCAATAGGAAAATATTTTTTTTTCGTTTTAAGCTAGATTTTCATATTCAATATAAGCATTACTCGCTTTAAGTTTTGTTTATTCATTTATATTACTACTTGTTGTATGTTTTTGCTACGATTGTTTATTTAATTTCTGTTCGTTCTGGGTTTCATTTATTCTTTAACAGTAATTTCTGGTCGTTTTGAGTTTGAATTTTAAAAGGTATTTGTATCTGCTGAGCTTAAGTTTAAAATCGCCTTTACTTTTCTTTGAAAAACTCACTTTTCAGAATTTTTTTTTTTATTAATATGTAAACAATGGGCAAAATTCATAACTTCCAGCCCTTCCTCGGGAACTGTGGGGGATAGTCATCCTCAAGGACATATTAATTAGATTTTCGACTATGCTGAACAAAATGGCTATCTCAAAATTTTGATTGGGTGACTTCGAGAAAAAATTGAGCGTGGGAGGGGGCCAAGTTGCCCTCCAATTTTTTTGGTTACTTGAAAAGGGCACTAGAACTCTTAATTTCCGTTCGAATAAGCCCTCTCACGATATTCTAGGACTACTGGATCGATACGAACACCCCTGAAAAAAAAAACGCATCCGTGATCTTTCTTCTGACAAGAAATGTACCAGGAGTAAATGCGATATATTTAAAATACAAGATTCTTTCCTTCTAAAGATGATTCGGGCAGAAATTAAACGTCCCCTAATTGAGTTCAAATACCGCTTCCAAGAGTCTAAAAATTTTAATCAGCAAAAAGATAAATTGCATTCTAGCTTCAGTCAAACAACGACGCTAGTCGTTCGAATTTCGCTAAGATAATTAGTAGCAAAAAAATGCTATGCACAACATTTCTAAGAAAGTTTAAATTGCAAAAAAACCGTGTGAATGCTTGAATCATCAAAAATATTTAAAAGAGACTATTGGACGAAAGATTTACATCCTTGGCCCTCTTGGGCCAATGGCGGGCAGTCCTTACAGCGCAGGACGAAAGAACTGCGTTTGGGAGTGGGGCAAATGTGCTTTTTAATTTTAATCTTAAGTCAGATCTGAAACGATTAGTACATCAGACCTAGAGAGATTCAGACGAAATTATTGAATTTTGGTCACCGTTATTGTCATTGAAGTAACCCGTTCCTATGCAACTAAGCATGTAAGTTCAATAAATCTATTGTCTTTTTTATCTGTGTTTATTTCATTTATATGTCTGCGTCTAGTCGAATAATAGGTAATTAGTTCGTAAGTCTCCAAGGTAAATGCTCCCAAAGGAATCTGATCTCCAGGTAGCTCGAGAAAAAAGAGGCCACATTTATGTGTTCTACATATTCAACTTTCTCCCATTAATTGAGAGCGGCGCTAGCCTATTTGACATAATTTCTAGCGCTATAAGCGGCGCTATCGGAGAAATTTCTATCGCTCCAACAAATCTTTTTATCGCCACAAATATCAAATCTTTTATCGCTACAATTGGCGCGAGTCGGAAATTGGAGAAAAAAAACTTGTGAACTAATTAGGCTATGAAACTTTGTAATTTGAATTTAATTATTGGGAACGATACAGACATATAAGAAAAGTGATTAGGCCTATTGCCGCTAAGCTACCATAGGAAAACCCTTATATCTCATAGGAGATAGTAGCATCCCCCAAAATAGATTAAGTAAAAATAAATTTATTTTCAATTGATTCAAAAAAAATGGAAGAACTGAACGATTTATTAATAGTGCAGAAGTTAGTCGCGAAAAATATAGAAATAGCAAAATCTATACCAGAGTACAATGGTCAAACAGATATTGACGAATTTAATATCCAATTGACCCAGTTTGTACAACTAAAAAAAACAGACGTTGGAGCGTTAAAAGACATGCTTCTACTACGATTAAGAGGCCAGGCCTTAACTTTTCTAAAACAGGTCGAACATACCATAGGCAATAACGCCAACTTGCAGATTAATACGGTTGATGACTTGTTAAAAGCATTCAAAGAGAGATTTATAGAAACCAGTTCTATAAATAAATTAAAACACGGAGTAGTAAACTTTGATTTTTCACAGAATATAAGGGAATATCTTGATAACATACGCATTTCTGTAGAAGCAAAATACGGAAGTGGTTCTGGGCAACTGTATGAAAAAGTCATACTAAATACCTTTTTGCAAGGGCTACCCCCAAAACTATATAGAGTAGTAATATCCAAAAATATTCAGACGTTGGATCTTGCAGTCCAAGAGGTAGAGCGACTAATCGAAGTTGATAAAATGGTTGCTAATCATAGTAATGCAAAAATAAATAGCCTAGGCGACTCAAACGCGAACCTAATCTTCAAGGGCGATCAGGCATCCCCCAATTTCTTTTCAAGGGATAATTCCCCAGTGGCACAAAGAAATAAAACTCCAGAACCCGCTAGGCAGAAAACAGTACGTTTTCAGCCCATTAACCCTACAATAATAAGGTGCTATAACTGCAATAGTGTTGGCCACATAGCAAGAGAGTGCCACTATGTCCCCAATCCCATACCAAGAAATGCTGTCGGTAATACGCAAAATTACGGTAACCATTTGTTCAGAAGAACAAATTTTAGCACCGGTCGTGCAATAGGCTATAGCCAGGGGGGATTGCGCCAATCAGTACCTTATAATGCGTACCAACCAAATTTGTATAACCCTCTCCACAACAGGCAAATTAATTATCGGTTTGAAAACCCAAATACTCGCCAAGGCCAATATAATGCGAGAATGCAATATAAAAATCATGAAAATTTTCCGATGAGAAATGAAAATTTTACAAGCCAACGGCACTGGCAGTCAGCGCCAGCAAACGGCACTGACACGAGACATCCACGTTACCATAATAATACATGGCGAAGACAGGCAGACGTAAATCATTTAAATATGCCTACGGAACCCAATGCGTCTGAATATCTATTACGAGCACCAACACATGAAATAAATCCCCAGGGAAACGTTTCGGGCCCCTCAGAAACATAAGTTGGACCCAGAGGGTGCCAGGAATATTTAATAGGTCCAAAACAATACTAGTGCCTTCTTGTAGTGATATTGATAACAAGTTACCTATATTTAATGATTTTTGTGTAGAAAACGTTTACTTTACGGCCTTAGTGGACAGCGGAGCTACTGTAAACATAATAAACTCAGGCGTATTCAATATCTTGCCTCCGCACATTAAACGACAGAGGAACCCTAATAATCCCAATTTAACAAAAGTGACAGGTCATAAGTTAAATCCAAAAGGGTCAATTTGCCTAAACTTAAAAAGAGACAATAGAACATTCATGACAAATTTTATTATATGTGATAATTTCCCATATGAAGCTATTATAGGGGCAAATTTTCTAAGATCTAATAGAATACTATTAGACGTAGCCAACGAGAAGCTTGTCTACCCAGCTAGGGTAGGGGAAGAAATTTCTACCTTAAGAAATCGTAACAGAGGTTACGAAGACAACATAACAGTAAACAAAATTTCTAGTGGTATAATGTCAAAGTACTATGAACCTCATGTCTCGCAAAGACATGGCATAATTGGAAATTTGTTCAATTATCCTGAGAGATATAGCAGAAATGAAGTAAATTTAAATAATAACAGTATTGAATCTGCGAAAATAAAAATAGGAGATATGCGACAGTACCGATCAAATGAAATTAAGAAAATAGTGGAAATTTGGAAAAACATAGTAAAAACAAACGTGACGCCACAAAATGCCGCAATGGCGCAGCATAGCGCCAGTATGAATCTAATAAACAATGAAAATGAAGAGAAATATTACGGATTTGCGATAAGGAAAACAAAAATCCCTCCCAAAACGATGCAAAAAATTCAAATATCACAGAGGAGCGAGCCAGTGGTTAGCAAATCAGAAATATGGTTTGCGACACCGTCTGAAATACCCGAAAATCTGTTATGCGAGGAACAGATTATATCTTATGACAAAGGGAAGGTTTTATTTGGGTAACCAATAACCATGAAAATGATACAATTACAATTAAAAAGGGGACGTGTTTAGTCCAAATCCAGGTTTTAACGGAAAATGATTTAAATACATGGGAAAATTCTAAAAGAAACCTAGTTAACGGTATTAAAACTTCAAATAACGAATATCCTTTAACTAAATCACAATTTTTAAACAAATTTAATATGGATCATATTACGGACTTGGAACTTAAGAAAAAATTATGCGAATTATTATGGAAATTTAAGGATGTATTTTCTGCATCTGAAGATGATATCGGGCTAATTCCATTTCACGAACATTCAATTCTAACGACTGGTAGTCCCGTTGCAAAACAGCCATATCGTGTGCCATATAAGCACAAAGAGTGGTTAAAAAATAAAATCCATGAATTAGAAAAAAACGAAATTATACGCCCAAGTATAAGTCCGTATAGCGCACCAGTGATCTTAGTACCAAAAAAGAATGGAGATCTTAGACTCGTAGTAGATTATAGGGCTCTCAACAAACAAGTAGTTAGCGATAAATTTCCTCTACCAAGAATAGACGAAATTCTTGACTCAATTTCAAGCAAAAACAAAATTTTTACCTCTTTGGACCTTACCCAAGGCTACCACCAAGTGAAAATAGCCGAAAAGGATGTCCATAAGACTGCATTTTCAGCATCCGAATATGGTTCTTATGAATACTTGAGAGTACCATTTGGGCTTAAAACAAGTTCAAACGCGCGATGTAGACCCCTATTGCACCTGTTAAGAGGATTAAAGAATATAATTCATTTTGTTGATGATATTATATGCGTGGGGGAAAACACTGAACAACACTTAGCAACGTTAGCTAAGGTGTTCGAGAAGTTCAGGCAAGGCAATTTAAAATGCCGGCCTGAGAAAGTAAATTTATTTCAATCTAAAATTAAATTTTTAGGAGTAGTAGTAACCCAGGGAGAGATATCCCCAGACCCTGATAAAATAAAATGTGTTGAAAACCTCAAGCCCCCCCAAAACTATGAAAGAATTAAGAGGAATTTTAGGACTTACTGGCTACTTTAGAAAATTCGTACGCAATTATGCCCAAATTGCGAAACCCCTCACGGAATTAACCAAGGGAAACTCCCATAATGTTACCTGGTCCCAGGAAGCTCAAACTTCCCTAGACCGTCTCAAAAAGGCACTCACTTCTGAACCAATTTTATCACTCCCTGATTTCGAAAACGGAAAATTCGTCGTTACCACTGATGCTAGCTCAAAGGGCATAGGCGCTATCCTTTCGCAAATAGTCCCGGTAGAAAACCCTGACCCTCTGCAGGGAACACCCAAACAAATTGAAAAAGTTATATGCTATTCAAGTAAAACTTTATCAAAAGGCGAAAGTAGTTATTCCGCCACAAACTTAGAATTGTTATCTATTATCTACCACTTGGACAAATTTAGACATTATTTAATTGGTAGACAATTTATATTATGATCAGACCATAAAAGCTTGCAGTACCTGCGCACATTTAAAAACCCCACGGGCATTCTAGCTAGATGGATTATGAAAATCCAAGACCTAGATTATGAATTTGAACATTTAAAGGGAAAACAAAACGCAGCTTGCGACTTTTTAAGTAGATACCCAGAAAATATTCCATCGGAAGCTGAAGAAAATGAAGTTGACGCCATAATTGCTAAGAGCAATCATGGATGTAAGAAAGACAAAGTCAAAGACGCAGTAAAAGAAAATAAGATTAAATATTGTCCCTTGTCTTTGGAAAATATAAAAAGAAAGCAAAAAAAGGACGAAATGTGTGTAGCACTAATTGATTATTTTGTGAATGATAAAGCGTTACCGGATAAATTCAAAACTCTTAGAAAAGAGATAGATAATTTTTACTACGACCTTGATGAAGAAATACTGTGTAGAATTGTGACTGCTGAGACAAATCAAAACCAAACCTCGATAATACCTGTGTTACCACAAAACTTGATAGGGCCTGCATTTGAATATTTTCATTCGGACACAGGTGGACATTTAGGAGTTATGAAAACGTTCCATAAATTAAAACAATACTTTTTCGTACAATCTGCCACTGACAAAACCTAAAGAATTTGTAAGTACATGCGAAGCATGTAACTTGAGAAAAATCCCCCCAGCTTATCCAAATCCTCCAATAGGAAGGGTCCCGGTAGCAAAGTACCCCTTCGATATTATCTCATTTGACCTGTACGGTACAAGCGGAGGTTTACCTGTTTCTAGCAGAGGCCATACTTGTATTCTTTCGGTTATAGATCATTTTTCAGGATTTATTTTTGTAAAAGCATTAAAAAATCAAGGTGCTTATGCCACAAGTAAGGCATTAGCAAAATTATTTTTACAATTTGGCATTCCTAATAAAATTTTTAGCGACAACGGGAGCAATTTCGTTTCAAAAGTAACAAAAGATTTAATGAGTTTTCTTAATATAGAGAAAATGGTGACAGCGCCGTACCATCCACAAGCTAATGGCAAAATAGAAAACAGGCATAAAATATTCTCGAACGTATTAAGTATTTATACAAAAGAAAATAGGAGCGACTGGGATAAATTCTTACCTTATTTAACTAACGTAATCAACACTGCTTATTCCGAAACAACCAGAGACAATCCATTTTATTTACTTTTTGGTCGAGATTTTAGAATCCCGTATGATGAAATTATTGAATCTCGGCAGTATTATAATAGCTCAGAAGATTATAAACAAGAATTCATAAATAGGATGAGGAAAACTTATAAAATAGTTAAGCAAGAGCTGGAAAAATGTAAAATAAACCAAGAGCTAAGAAATCAACCCAAAGTTAAGGGGAATATAGATTTCAAAGTAGGAGACTTCGTTTACCTAAAGAACGAGGCAAAAACGCAAGGAAAAAGACGTTCCAACAAATATTCTGGGCCGTACAGAATAGTCAAAAAGTACGATAATGGATATACCTTTAAAATGGAAAACCCCGATAGTGGAAGAACTTACAAGGCGCATGTTAGCCGAATAAAAAGAGCCAAATTTCCAGAGAGATGGGTATGATAGCCCTCCTCTACTGATTCGTCAGATTCGGAAAATGAACCCCCTAAATCAAGATTGGCAGAGCTAAAACCCTTTAATTTCAAGCAAGACTATTTTGAGAATGACAGTGATCAGGAAAACTTTGAAGAATTTTTAGCAATGGAAAATCTAGTTGTTCCTAAGAAAAAATCCCTAATACCGGGATTTTTTCCCGAAATAAAAACGCCAAAAAGTCCAAAAAGTTATTCATCGGCGAGCGCAGGAGATTTAGATTATACAATATCTCCAAAGACCCAATTTTTCCCGATAGAATTTCGACCCCATGTCCCCCCAAAAGATTTCCAGACGATATAGTTTCCCCTGCAACACCAATAGAAAGGCCCCTGTCTTTACAGGAAGAATTAAACAGAGCTGTAGAAACCCCCGGTATTACTGTAAAGAAAACTCCTCCCAAAGATTTAACTAAAACAAACCTGCGAGAAGCTATGGATTTAATAAATTTTCCCATAAAAACGAGTCAAAGTACATTGCCCGGGAATAAAACTCCAAAGGATGACCAGCAAGGTCAATATCATGATATAACTGTATCCAAGGCCAAACATAAACAGTGGACTTCATGGAGGGAAACCCTAGTGCAAAAAATGCCCCATCCCCCTGAGGACATGGCATTCAAACAATGGAGGAACCCCGAAAAAACTATTGATTCCTCCCAAAGCTCTCAAGAATCTTTCAAATCTCCCCAGTTGAGGACTCAAAACGAGGACTTAGGGAATAAACCTTCTACTTCCAGGGGAGTAGAAATTTACGAAGGAATGGCAGGTGATACCACAAAAAGTGCCACCTCTAAAAGTTCCAATCCGGATTCGTCGGAAACTAGTTCCGAAGAGTCTGATGGCGAACCAGACCAAATAGTAGCTAAAAAAAATAGGGAAATCAAGACCGACCTCAGCAGCCGCACACGGGAAACAAACGAAATTAAAAGGGCAAGAATTTTTGAAAAAACAATACAAAAAGTTTGACCTTATTTCGCTAGACAAACCGAAAAAGAAAAAACCGCAAGAAACAGAGGAGAAAATAACGACACAGTCAGGTAGAACGGTTAAAAAACCTGACAGATGGAAATATCCCTAATTAACGTAAAGACAAATTTCAAAGATAATAAATTTAACACCATAATAAATTTAACAGTGTGCAAGTAGAGTTAACCAAGTAAGGATTTGATTAAGTTTTAGATGTCTTATTTTTGTTAGTGTTATTTCTATGCCCTTTCAAAGGATAATAGAAAGGTTGGAACAGAAAATAACCAAAGGTAGGAAGCTCGTGGTCGACTGAGAACGACAAGTGGTGTTGGACCACGTCTTGTGGGAATCCCGGGGAGGAACTCAAGGCCCATGATTGTTTTTTTGTAATTTTTTTAAACGACCGTAGGAAGGGATATTTCTCAGTCCTTCAAGTGTAAGAAATTAGTATTTTTATGCCAATCAGGGCCAGTCAAAGCAATACTTAAAGGTTGAATAGAAACTTCAGTGAGCTAGTTAAGTTTTCGTTTTTGGATCAGAATGCTTTGAAAGAGAAACAGAGAGTTTACTTTCTTATAGATCCGAGGCAAAAAAAAGAAGAGAGAAAAGCTTTTTAATTTCATTATATTATATCAATGACGTATGCTGTCTTACAGCTCTGTGTTAAACATTACTTTCAAAGAGAAACAGAGGCATTAATGTCTTTAGCTCCTTGGCGAAAAATTTAATTTCATTAGTTTATATCTATGACGTATACAATAACAGAGAGATCACTGTTCTATAGTTCTGTGACAAAAATGTCCTTTAATTTCATTGGTTTATCTATGACATATATTGTGCTCTAATTTTTGTGACATATTTTCGCAAGTCAGTCACGTTATATCTTACCTATACTGACTCAGGTCTCCCTCGGATTTTCCATGAAAAATCGACCCATGTCCTAACCAAGATGGATATTATCCAAAACAAGAAATTACCAGTACAGAAGCGTCTAATTATATGAAATATTTTGTCTTAGTGCAGATTATAATTATTTTATTTTATATGATACAAATAAGACTTTAATATCATATTTATTTATTTAGTGCTGAAGGATTTGCTCAAACAATAGCCTTCTAAAAAGATATTGATGTCAGTTCTTCATTACGCTTATATTCTTTGCCAAGCATCAACTGGAATCTACGCGGGCAAGCTTGGAATCCTGCATCTAATGACCTTATTCGAAAAGCGAAAATGAGGCACCAATGTTGACTTGCAATTGCGGAAAAACCTCTGCATTTCAACCGTTAAACCCGGAACCCCATGAGAACGTCTAAGCCAAGAAATAGGGAAGACATTAGAAAACGAGTGGGTAGAGAGGTCTCCATTCGTCCTTGTTATGTCTTGTTCCCTCATCGTAGTATCGTTTGCGTAAAACCGTGTGGTTATGACGCTGCAACATGCGTTTCTTATACAGCACGGACTTGCGTGAACAATGAAGGCATGAAATAAGTTGTAAAATTAGACCTAAAAAAAAAACAATTAACCATGTAGCATAAACTCTGTTTAAATGATTATTTAAATCTAATTAACTAAGTGTTGAAAGAAGTTAAAATAAAGTGTATGTAGTAGTATATATTAGAAAGTATAATAAGAGACCATACTTAAAGTTGAAGAATTAATATTTTATAAGAAACTTCTTTGTGTTGAATTTCCCAATGGGAACAATTATAACCCAATTAATGCGTGAATTATTGTATGTGTATTTACTTCAAAGAACATGTGATTCTGCCGCGTTGTTTTATTACAGGAAAGTAAATGGACACATTGGTCATTGAGTATTACAATGAGCTGCCCAGTACAGATACGACCCAGTAGCATCTATTTTCATCATATCTCAACCAACGAAGAGTACTCACCATAACTCCAGGCAACTTTCGTCCCAACTTCGTCTACGAGAACAACAGTTACCCTTGATCGTTGTTTCTTCGACTATGAACCATATTACGTATCAGGTAACACTATGTTCGAACCTCAGTATCAAGTGCTTTAACGAACTATATAATCACATAAATGCTGAGAACCCCATCGATCAGAACAAGATAAACAATATTTAACGATATTCGAAGTTAAATGATATGTAAAGAAATTTGAAGATATTTGAAGCAGAAATTAAAGACAATTTGAAGTTTAATTCTGAGAACACCATCGAGCAGTACAAGATAAACGATATTTAACGATATTTGAAGTTAAATAATATTTAAATTTGAAGATATTTGAAGCTGAAGTTAGAGACAATTTGAAGTTTAATTCTGAGAATCCTATCGATCAGCACACGATATTTAACGATATTTAAAGTTAAATGATATTTGAAGATGTTTGAAGTTGAATTTAAAGACAATATATTAAGAGAGTCACTATAGTATGACGACAACCCGTTTCAAAAGGCACAAATGAACAATTTTACGCAAGAATTCATTCTCTATGTGCCTCAAAAATCCTAAAAATGATATGATGAGAAGAAAAACACCAACACCTGTAGTGGGAAGAATCATCTCCCAGTTGACTATTAGAACGATATTTAACGGTCATTTCCCAGTTGACTATTAGGGAAAACTTACCTTGTAAAGACAACTAGACTCGAACTGTTCCATGAAGAAACCATAACGTAAGTGCTTCGAAATTTTTGCCAGGACAAAAGGAGTGAAGGACAGTAATTTACAACAGAAGGGTGTAGTACACTAAGGACAAGAAAGGTGATGAATAGATGTGAAGCTACATGTGTTACTTCCTAATAACTTTAACAATTCAAAAATCCCAATAGTGAAAGTGTTTTAATGTTTTCAGTGAATATGATGAACCCAATATTGTATGTTATAAATCATTCATGTATGTACCACAAGTAGAATTAGGTGTAATATTATCATGTTATTCATTTAACGTAGTGTAGATAGTATGTAGTACGTCATATAGACAGCAAAATCAAAAAAAAAACTAATGTAAAAGTAGAATAGCCCCAACTTTGTTGGAAATGTAAAAGTAATCAGTGCTAGATATAGAAAAAAAATATCCTTAGTATAGTAGCTAACCTAGAACCATAAATAATCTTAGTCCGGTAGATGAATTTTAGATAGGGATTTAGAATAAAATAAGAAAAATAATTGAAAAATTTTCAGCACTCCTAATAAGCAGTTACTAATGACGGGACGTCATTACTTGATGGGAAGGGTGATGTGTACCAGGAGTAAAAGGCGATATATTTAAAATACAAGATTCTTTCCTTCTAAAGATGATTCGGACAGAAATTAAACGTCCCCTAATTGAGTTCAAATACCGCTTCCAAGAGTCTAAAAATTTTAATCAGCAAAAGATAAATTGCATTCTAGCTTCAGTCAAGCAACGACGCTAGTCGTTCAAATTTCGCTAAGATAATTAGTAGCAAAAAAAATGCTATGCACAACATTTCTAAGAAAGTTTAAATGGCAAAAAAACCGTGTGAATGCTTGAATCATCAAACATATTTAAAAGAGACTATTGGACGAAAGATTTACATCCTTGGCCCTCTTGGGCCAATGGCGGGCAGTCCTTACAGCGCAGGACGAAAGAACTGCGTTTGGGAGTGGGGAAAATGTGCTTTTTAATTTTAATCTTAAGTCAGATCTGAAACGATTAGTACATCAGACCTAGAGAGATTCAGACAAAATTATTGTATTTTGGTCACCGTTATTGTCATTGAAGTGACCCGTTCCTGTGCAACTAAGCATGTAAGTTCAATAAATCTATTGTCTTTTTTATCTGTGTTTTATTTCATTTATATGTCTGCGTCTAGTCCAATAATAGGTAATTAGTTCGTAAGTCTCCAAGGTAAATGCTCCCTAAGGATTCTGATCTCCAGATAGCTCGAGAAAAAAGAGGCCACATTTATGTGTCCACATATTCAACTTTCTCCCATTAATTGAGAGCGGCGCTAGCCTATTTGACACAATCTCCAGCGCTATAAGCGGCGCTATCGGAGAAATTTCTATCGCTCCAACAAATCTTTTTATCGCCACAAATATCAAATCTTTTATCGCTACAGAAATACAAAATTCCACATTTTTGCAGATAGGAGCTTGAAACTTCCACAGTAGGGTTTTCTGATACGCTGAATCCGATGGTGTGATTTTGATTAGTTCTATGACTTTTTGGGGGTGGTTCCCCCTTTTTTCGAAAATAAGGCAAATTTTCTCAGGCGCGTAACTTTTGATGGGTAAAACTAAACTTAATGAAATATATTACATATTTGAAATCAACATAAAATATGATTCTATTGATGTATCTATGAGCATCAAAATTCCAGTTTTTAGAGTTTCGGTTACTATTGAGCCGGGTCGCTCCTTACTTACAGTTCATTACCACGAACTGTTTGATGACTTTTTACATGCGTCCGACGCAGTTTTTCATGCCGCGTCTTCTAGTGGCAACAAAAATATTCTATCTTAAATACTCTTGTGGCAAAAAAGGAAAAACACACCTCGTAATATCTTTGATAACTTTAATCCGTAAATACAAGTCGTGTGCAGATAGACTTCATAAGCCTTTATTTATACAAGGTCTGCGCTTGGGACTATCTGCCTGCATCAATTTATACGTGGTGTGCTTTTGGTCGAGTCTTCTCTGTGGCTTTTAATACGAGTTGTGCCGGCAATCTTTTCATATAGTTTCATCAGCACCATCATTGTTTGCAAGAAGACATTTTGATTTTACAATGAATAAGAGAGGATCTTTGCATTATGGCGAAAAAATGGCGATAGCTGCACTTAGGGAAAAACAAAAGGTTTGATATAGATTTACAAGTTAAGAAAAGCTCTCACTGAATTGCTGATTTCACTACAATTTCTTGAAAACCAGTGTAGATACTTACTAAGGTAAGTTCAGCCGAATGGGAAACAAATAGGGAAACGATAAGGAAGAACGGGAGTGTTTGAACGCTCAATCCCTTATGGAAGGAAGCAAATATTTGAAATTCATAAAGCATGAGTGACTCGGACTCAGAAACCTTAGGCTTGGCAGCATTTTCGGTTGCTGTAGCTAGCTTCAGTTGGCTAAAATCTCAGGAATCAGTTAGGAAAAAAAAATTAGGCTGTACTTTGCAGGTGATTTATCCTAGACATGTCGGTACTTTCGCATTATCAAGGCCTCTCGGCTTAATCACTATAGAGAAGGCAATGATAAAACCCGGTTTTACATGATAACCGCTGTAGACTAGGCAATGAATAGCTTGGTTTACATTGCGTATAAGATATTAAACTGTGGTTTTTTGGATTTTAGGGAGGGAGAAAGGTACCTAGGTTAGGTTACGTATTTAATATATGCAATGCTTTACCCCCCCCCCCCCTAATGTGCAAATATATAGCCAAAATTTGTTTCTAAACTATTATATATTCATTAGCATTAACCAAACTTGCATTTTTCGAGAGGCCCTGATAATGCGAAAGTACCGACAGGTCCTACTGAATTTGAATTTTGCGCTTCAAAATTCCCGTGAATCCCATTCGGCTCGCAGGGAAAAGTTGAAAATAAATCCAACAGAAAAATGAAACGGGAAAAACGATGGCTCCTAAAGGAGGTAATGATGCTCGTCCGGAGTTAGTTCCCATGCAAATTGGCGCATGAAGAACGACCTCCACGTGCCTCTGGATACCTGGCTAGCCACCAGAGAACCAAATGCATCTAGGGACGGTTGGGTTGGCAGCCCTCCTCCTGAAACTTCTATTGCTACGAATGGAACCAGAAATTCAGCCTCGGATATATCATCTCAAACCCCGTATCGACCTCGGACCGCCCAAGGAAAATCCCGTCTGAACATCGTTGACCAAGGTGGCACCAATGTGGCCACCTGGAACGTGCTGACGCTGAACCAACCCGGTTCGAAGCTTCTTTTAGCAAAAGAACTAAAAAAATATAAAGTCACAATAGCTGGAGTCACCGAAACGCACCTCCCAGGACATGGTGAAGAGGACATAGGTGAAGGACGCACATTGATGTGGTCTGGCGGTAGCCAGAAAAGAGGAGGCGTTGGCCTAGTAGCACCAGATGGGCGGACGTCATCCGTGATCGGCTCGCCTCCAGAAACATCAACCCGGCTGAAGTGACAACCCTCGCCCTGAACCGACCACTCTGGAGAAGACTGACGGCGCTGACGACTGGTTCCCTCTACGCTGGCGACGCTGCCGAGCAAGAGCTTTAAGTAAGTAAGTAAGTAAGTAAGTAATGATGGGAATCTCATTCGTCTGAACTTACCTCCTCTGTTTAAGCAGTCTAGCACACTGGCTGTTTTATTTCTTGGTGCAACAACGTAGAAGCCAGGTAGAATAGGACAAGATATTTATTTCATAATGTCTATCACAAGCCTCGAAGGACCGAATTCACCTTTCGGAGTCATAAAACCAAAAAATAAAAAAAAACACAACAACTAAAAAAAAACCGGCAAACCAATGCCAAAAATGATAATACAAGAATGGCAAAACCATTCATTAGTAAAAAAATTAAGCGGCAAAATGTTAGAAACTGAAAAAGCTAAAAAAGAGTGAAACGAAATTAGCGTTAAAATGGTTTAAAAGATAACATATAAAAAGGGGGAGGAAACAAAAAATCGAACGAACATAAAACTTGGGTATCACTAGTATCAAAAAAAGGGAAAACTAGCGGTTTATTTTATCCGTAATGAAGGATACAATGTTTTTTTTCATACCTGAAGGTCAAGCAACGGATAGGGGACAAGATAGGAACGGGTTCAGAAACAGCACGTGGCAGGCGGTGTCTGGATGGGGAATGTCTTTCGGGGAAAATGTTTGCCCCGGCGACGGTTTATTACTGCATTTTTTGCAAAACGAAGGCACAACGTTCCTCTCCTGTGCTCAAGAGTTTCCAGCTTGTCTTTTTGTAGAAGGAGCGAGTATGGTACATTACCTTCTTTAAACATTATTCTCAGGGCTCTTTTTTGAATGTATTCAATTTTTTCTGATTCATCACGGGAGATGCCAAACAGGACAAGCATATTCAAGATGCGGGCGGACAAAGGAAGTATAAATCCTTAAGGAATGGGATGGGGGACATTAAATCTATTCAATAGTTTAAGGAGAGACATGGACGCATTAGCTTTATCTTTAACGGGGATATCGCACTTTAAATTAGAGGAAATTGTAACACCAAGTAATTTAAAGGAAGAAACAGAAATATTTGGAGGGATAGGGTTGAGGAAAAGGGGTGTTGTTTTAAGGAAACATATTGGAATTATCATAGATTTAGAGGGGTTAACTCTCATGTCTAAGTCTGCAGCATAATTTGCAATATCATTGAGGATGCTAATAGGGTTGCTTACTAAGTTTCTGTAGCAGGTTTCAACAATCGTTAGCTCATCCACAAATTTCCATCTGTGGGGAAATCCTTTAGCAAGGCTATTTATTATAACAGAAAACAGGAGGGTGCTAGACGTTTGTGTACCATGCCCTGTTTCTTAATCATGGTGCATGAACGTCTAGTACCCAATCAAGGTTCTCAAGGCAGGCTCCAGCCAGTCAGGAACACAGCATTTTTTCTATCTTCAAAAACATTTAAGAGTTTCGTTTAATATGGCAGTAATTCAAAATGAATTGTTCTAAGTCAATCAAGATTATGATTTCCATCTCTACTGTAAAAAAGATGCTGGAGTTTTGTTTAATATGGCGGTAATTCAAAATTGAATCGTCAAGTGAGATGATTTCAATCTCACTTGACTTAATGACAATTCAATTATGAGGCCGGTGAAGGTTACACTACCCAACTACTCTGAGAACTAGGACTCTTCTGTTTTGCAACATCCGTTTTGCTAATATTATGTTACCCCTCTACAGATACTGAAACCCCCTGACAGGTTACTTGGGAAGAGTTCAGACCCTAGAACTTAATATGCTACGCCTATCAATGAGAGGGTCTCAGTATGTATACATGGTTTGTTGTTGAAAGTGGTGTTCCATTACACTGTTTGTATGGACACCTTTTTTTTTTTTTTTTTTTTACCAGTTTGTGATTTCTTAAACCAACAGATTTTGAGCATTTTCAGATGGAGAAAGGTGGACATTTAAGCGAGAACTTGGAAACACCAGGACACTTCAGCCAAATGTCAGCTTGGGTCACTAATTCCCCCCTGAAAACAGTTCCAGTCTTTCAGGACCAGAACCCTGAAAATAAATCAAGGACTGCAGAACACTCCAGCAGAGTGGCAGAATAGGTTGCAAACTCTCCATTGAAAACATTTCCAGTTCAGGAACAATAGGAAGATTCTGTACCCTTCATGCTTTTAATCAGATTTGCATGTGGCAGAGCCAGCCCTCAACCAGTAGAGGTCAGAGAAGAAGGAAGCGAGAGTGAGGTTACAGCAGATGAATCTTTGGTTTTTGCTGAGCTTGCACCCCTTCTTCCAGATAGGAGATTACAGAAGTTTGTGTTAATCTTTTGCTGCCAGAGCAAACCAATGAAGCTTTTAATGAAGCAGAGTTAATAAATACTGAACTGAGTGGACAGTTTGTTTTATATACTGATCTGAATTCAAAAAATGAACAGGAATATCAAATGAATCAAGACAAAAGTGTTGCCGGAGAATCTCCTCTGGCTGAATCAGCGGATATATGTGGTGCTATTTTATCACCAAATATACCTGCCCACGAAAATGTAAACGCATTAGTCCAGGACAGAAGTCTAGGAGATATTCCAGAAAACAATTTGGACGCAGAAACAGAAAGCTCAGTGATAAATAGTATTGCATCATCTAGAAAAAGCAGGAACAAAGACAGATCAAAGCCAGGGGAAAACCGATTGAAAACTTATTATGCTAGATGCCAAGGGACGAAATACGAAGGAAGAAAAGTAGAGAACCGGAAATATGGTGAACGGGAAGCTACTAAAGATTTAAAGCCTGAACGGAAAATTGGCCCTCAATGCAAACATTGTAATGTCGATGCTAAGAAGGTCAGAGTTTTTGAATGTTTAATCATTCCTGAAAGTGAGAGGCAGTTTGTTTGGTAGCTTTTGGAAAAAAATGTCCTGAGAACAAAAGAAGGTCTACATAGCTACACTTGTCACTTACGACGACTGTGAGAAACTCAAGGGGGCTAATCTTAGCCCTTCTAGGAGAAAAGGGACCCTGAAATACAATCTGAGAACCTCAGAAGGGATGTTAAGAGTTTGCAAGCAAATGTTTTTGAGTACGTTTGGTATTGGCGAATGGCAGGTGAAGAACTGGTCTGAACAGGCAGCAAAGGACGGAATCCATCCATCACAAGATCCAAACCGCCCAGAAACCTCAATTCGATTGGATACTAGGAAATAACTTAGCTTTGCAGAAAGAAAGCAAAGTGCAGAGAAGTTTTTGGACGATCTTCCAAACCTCCCATCCCACTACTGTAGAGCCTGGGGCAAGAAAAAGTACTTTGAGTATCCTTTTGGAACTGTTAAAGAGGTGTTTTATGTTTACAGGGAGAAAATAGGAAGGGAAAGAGTGATATTGCTACCTATGACTTTTTTAAAACAGCTATTGAAAGAGAAAGACACTGGGATTTTCAAGCCAAAGAAAGACCAGTGTGACAGATGCATAACATTTAAATTGAAGAATCTTGCCTAAGAGGAGTATTCTGAGCACATATTAAAGAAAGAAGAAGCTAGGATTGAGAAAAACAGTAACAAGGACAAAGCCAAGGGAGTTCAGGGGTGCTTGTGGTGACGACTCATAACCTTGAATCTACGTTGCTTTGGCCGAACATAAAAACGTCGTCTCTCTACTACAAACGGAGGCTCGTTGTATATAATTGGACATCTTACGATCTTGTAAGTTTTGACGCATTGAATATAGTGTAGAATGAGACTGAAGGGCAGTTGAATGCATCCGAATTTGTTTCCTGTGTTATTGACGGGTTGGAAGACCTGTTACGGTCATAACCAAACGCTGAGAGAATAATTATTTGGAGAGATGCATGTTCATATCAGAACAGGAACTGAATTCTTTCTAATACACTTGTCCATTTCGCTTCTATACATGGAGTGACAGTAATGCAGAAGTATCTGGAAAAAGGGCACACTCAAATGAAGTGTGACAATTTCCACCAGAAGATTGAAACCCGATGCAAAGATTGAGACATTTACATTCCAAGTATGTATGCATCTGAGATGAAAAATGCAAGGCGCAATCCTTACCCTTATCAAGTAAAGCAGGTGAATCATACTTTTTTTCAAGGACTACATAGGATTGAAGTATTACCCTAATTATAAACCTGGATGTGAAAATGGGAACCCGACAATCACCATGACCGTTGTTTATAAATACAGTCCCGATAGATCTGTTTATTACAAGCTCAGACATATGGACGAATGGATAATTCTGCCAAAACGGGCTGTGAAAGAACCGAAACTTCGAACACATCCACTTCACGAAGGAATCCATAGCCTTGATGCATGTAAGGTAAACGACCTCACGGGATTGCCGGATGTGTTGCCACGAGATACTCATGCTTTCTACAAGATTATCAAAGTTAAGTGATGCATTATGATTGTAAACCATTTTTGTTTTCTTAGCATAGCAGAATGATTTTGTTTTAAATAAAAATAGCTGATTTTAAGTCTACTGCCTACACCCTACAGTGTTATTATACCTGAAAACACCTCGTAAACAGATTTTTAACCCTTAAGAACTTGTGCAAACGTCGTAAAAATGTCTCTTTACCACGTTGAACTTGTGCACGCCACGTATATTTTGCATTTTTGAAGAAAGTCAGTTATCACACCTCGTATGAGCTGTTTATGCCACTTCAAATTGATTATGGCAATTAAAATTATAAAGGATTTTTTTCTGAGTCATGTGGATTTTATTGGTATTTTTATCTTAAAAATCGTACCAACAAATTAGTTTTTATCGTCTCCTGACGAGTTTGATTTTTCCGTCATACGAGGTGTGCACGCAGCAGCCACGTTATATTAAGTCTCAACAGAAGGGTTCGTTCTTCAGTACAGATGAAGACAAAAATAACAGCAAATAAAACAATAGACCAAAAGTAAGTGACTAAGAAAAGATAGAATCTATAAGAAAAAAAAAGAAAATTTTAAATATATACAAAAACCAAATGTATTATATCTATTCCCATCAAATATAGACCACCATATATGAATTAAAATATAATCATTAGCATTATGCGCACAACACCATTATTTTCATCAGCATCCCCTTCAACAAACGATAAAAGTTTAGTCTTAATACCATTAGCCGTTCCTTTAGCATTGCTGATACGCCCTCTTGACAACCTGTGTGGCCATAGTATGTTCCGATTTAGTTCAATACAGTTTCAATATTCCACAAGTTTTTCGCCTTAATACCCTTAGCTTTAGGTGCAGTAGTAGTAGCAGCAGTAGAAATAATAGTATTGGTTTTAGCTTTAATGGCAGTAGTAATAGCTGAAGTAGTAATAATAGTAATAGCAGTCTGAATTAGCGATAGGATGCAAATATTGTCTTTTGGAAAGTTCAACATTCCGTAAAACAGGCCCTGCATGTTTCAACTTTACACACCAAGCCTTTCCAAAGATATTACTGATACACCATTTTGATAATTTGCTTACAGACGGCGTGTTGTGATTCAGTTCACCTTCCCCCTAAAAATTTCACCTTCATAACCTTAGAGTCATAGCTGTAAAAGTAGTCACATTATTAGCATTAATTGTATTGGCAATAGTACTAGTAGCAGCAGTAGCATTAGTGTATTGCCTTTTGGTCAGTTGATCATACCTCTAATCAAGTCCTGGAAGTTTCAACTTAATACAATCAGCCAATGCTGATATCTCCTTTGGATAACCTGTGTATTTAAATGGTTCTTGAAATTTTCACTTGAACGCTCTTAGGCTTATAAGTAGTTGTTATAGAAGTAGTAGTAATAAATGTAGCAGTTGTCGTAATATTAGGAGTAGCGTACACTTATTGCCTCTGGTCAATTGATCTTCCCCTTTAAGCATTTACTGAAAGTACCAACTTAATACTCAAATCCAATCCTGATGTACATTTTTTTACTGTGTGAATGCACATAGTGTCTATTGAATTAGTTCAAATTTTCCCCTGAATATTGTAAATGCAGTGGTGTGTTAGTAGTAGTAGCTGTATAATATTAGTAGTGCGCAAACCTTGTCCTTTTGGTCAATTGATCATCTCCCTATCATTTCCTGTAAGTTCCAAATTAATATACTCAGTCATTCCTGAGTTACGCCTTTTTGACAACCCGTATTCATATGACGTGTTTTGATTTAGCTCACTACTCCCCTCAAATTTTTCTGAAAGGCTCACCTGAATGCACTTTGTCTTTTTGGAAAGTAAAGCTCAAACATGTATACCTTTCTTAATATCATATATTATATGCAAACAATGAACCTATTGCCTAACTTACAACCCTTGCCCCAAAGGGCTGTGGCGGGGGGGGGGGGGGGTTGACATACACTAAGTTATATCTACTGGACCTTTCAACATTGCTGAAGAAAATAGGTGCCTCAAAATTTTGATTAAATGTTGGCTTATGGAAATAATTGCCGTGGGTGGTGGAGCCCTCAAATCACCTTTGTTTCTTAAGAAGGACACTATAACTTCCATTTTTCAATAAAATGAGCCCCATCCAAAGTTTATACGACCTACCATTCTTTAACAAATCAATCTGCTGCCAGGTCATATTTTACAAACCCTTGCCATAGGGCTATGGTTGGTTGTGTCAACCCTAGAGTCAATGCCATATGTTCTTTTGAACAAAATTGTTATCACACAATTTCGATCAGATACGTTTCGGAAAAGAAGGCATCGAGAGGGATAGTTTCCCTTAATCAATTTTGACTCTTGAAAGGGAACTAGAAATTTCAATTTCCAGGTAAATGAGCCTCCTCTCAAGCAAACACAAATACCCTTTCCATAACAACCTTATATGCCCCTAGGGCATAACTTACAACAATTGCCCACAGATTCTGAGGGGTAATTTCAACCCAAAAGGCCTTGTTATATCATTTTCAGACTATTTTGAACACAATGGCTATCTCAAATTTCTATCGGATGCATTTGGGGAAAAAAGGATGTGGGGGGAGGGGGGGGGCTTGTTGCCCTTTGATAAATTTAGACGCTTAAAAAGGCCAGTACTACTTCTGGTTTCCAATGAACCCCCTTCAAAGCTTATACAACCACACCTTCCATAAAAACCTTGTATGTTAATAACAGACAACTAATATAATTTATAACCCTTGCCCTGAGGGCTCTGGGGGATTGTAATCCTCAAATACATTATTAATGGACATTTCAACTAGGCTAAACAAAATGGCTATTCCAAAAATTTTACTGCATATGTTTGGGGAAATGACGGGTGTACAAGCTGGGGGTGGTTACCCTCCAATCGCTTTTGACCATCAAAAAGGGCGTTAGGTCTTTCAATTTCAGTCGAATGAGTCCTATCGAAGTTTCTACAACAACTTCTATACAAAGTGCACTGGTCTAAACAAAATACAACAACAGCAACAAAAATTAAATAAATTACACACGTGGCCCTAAAGACTAGATTGATCATTTTCTGATTTCATTTTCATATACAAATTTCAACAAGAACAAGGACAAACCCAAACAAAAACTAGGCACTTATTTTTTGTAAATTCGGACAACCAGAACTAGACTATGGGTTTTAACCAGTCAGTGCCACAATCTTCCCTGGCCCATTCAACAAACCTGTGTTAAGCTGATCGAAAAACTAAAATTTTCGGCCGACTTTGAAGTAAATTAAACTAGAATAATGTGCCGCAATTTCATCAAAACATCTTTTTGTTATCAAAAAACCAAAACAGAAAAAAATTTCTTTCCTAAGTTCTTACGTTAGACACTAAAGGTTTAGATCCTTTTGAACCTGATTGTATGGATAAACCAACATTCATCGTTTGTTTATAATCTGAATTGGTGTCCAGCAGACTTTATAATCACTTAAAAGAACGTCACCGAATTGGAAAACTCAATTAATGAGCAGACAACCCCCCCACCCTGAGTATAAATCTTGGTGACAATCATGGTTTATAAAATGAAGACATTAATAAAACGACTTTGCAGGGGTGTTAACTCAACCAGGCATTCACATACAGAGTTACTTGGAGAGAGGGTGGGAGAAAGCCGTAGCCAAAGGAAGGAACAAGTTAAAACAAATGGCAAAATAAAAGTCATTGAAGAAATGAACAAAAATATTCCACGAATCAATGAATCAAAAGGGTAGCAAAAACACTGCAAACTATTATAAGAATTATAAAATGGACTTTAGCCTACAAAGTCCATTTTGGTGTTTACTCAAAAGGCATACACATACTGGATTTTGTTGTTTTTTTTTTTGGGGGGGGGGGAAGTAATAGAATAAGGGAACAAACAAGTTAAAACAATAAGCAAAAGAGATATCACAGAAGAAATAAACAAAAACATTCCAAGAACAAATGAATTAATTAATGACCTGATAGAAATACAAAAGAAGAGCAAAAAAAAAAAGCAGAGGTATAATAGGGTTCAGCAAGACCACAGAAATTTCTATTGTACAATATGAACTACCACTTTTTTCTAAGAATGGGTTGTTATATAATTATTAATATTTAATTTAGAAGAATATTCTATTTTGCATATATCACACATCAGCGGTTTCTCACCAGTGTGTACTCTTTGTTGCTTAATCAAAGGGTTTGACAGAGTTTGCTCAGACCTCACATTTAAACAGTTTCTCCCCAGTGTGTACTCTTTGGTGCCTAATCAAACTGCTTGACTTAGAAAAAGTTTTCCCACAGACTTCACATTTAAACGGTTTCTCCGAAGTGTGTACTCTTTGGTGCGTAATCCAATTGCTTGACTTAGAAAAACTTTTCTCACATATATCACACTTAAACGGTTTCTCCCCAGTGTGTACTCTTTGGTGCTTAATCAAACTGCTTGACTCAGAAAAAGTTTTTCCACATACATCACAATTAAAGGGTTTTTCACCTGTGTGTACCCTTTTATGCACGTTCAAATTGCTTGACACAGAAAAAGTTTTCTCACAGACCTCACATTTAAACGGTTTCTCCCCAGTGTGTATTCTTTGGTGTTTAGCCAAATCGTTTGACCGAGAAAATTTTTTGTCACAGACCTCACATTTAAACGGTTTTTCACCAGTGTGTACTCTTTGGTGCGTAATCAAATTGCTTGACTGAGAAAAAGTTTTCTCACAGACCTCACATTTAAACGGTTTCTCCCCAGTGTGTATTCTTTGGTGCTGAATGAAAATGCTTGACTTAGAAAAACTCTTGTCACATACATCACAAATATATTGCTTTATCTTTATATGTATTTTTTTCAGTCTTTTCAATGTTTTGTGTTTTTTACTGCGCAAGGAACTGTTCAAATATATCTTATGATAGTCCAAGTTTTTTGCTTCAGAATCCACTTCGAATGAATCAATAGCCTTCTCTGTCAGCATCTTCACCTTCACGATTGGTTTTGGGCCAGAGAGTTTTGGTTGATCCACACCATCAGAACTGCACACAGCAGAATGAATTATTTCTATAGTAAAAAAATATTTTATTAAACTTAAATAAGATGAAAACGATTCAATAATTAGATATCATAGTAATTACAAATGAAAGGTGAACATTTTATAACAGTTACCTGTTTGGGACCTACACTGCCAACCACTTTCGAATGAAACAGAAATGAAAGAACACAACTTGAAATTAGTTTCACTACATAGAAGAAATAGAATTGGAACTATAATATAAAAAATCTTTATAAGCTTTAAGAATTGAAAGTCATACCGGATTAAAAATTTTGATAGGTTTTAACGAATAATTTCCTTTTCTACCCCTGTCCACTAGTTGAACTTTTATCAAACTTGTATCATAATTTCACTTTGAAAACTAATTTAACAGCAACATTACATAAATTAGGAAGGCCATTGTACCAATAAACTTGTAGACAGCAGAAAATAATTATGTAGTTCTAAAAATGAGGATCTAAAGGGAAAAGTGCCCCCCTTTCCCTCTTTCACCATGTTTTTTGAACAAAATTTTTTTACTTAATTGACGTTCAGATTTCATTTTTAGCCTATAAATATTTTTTGTAAACTGAAATGTTTCATTTTTATTTTTTTCATGTTAATGATTTTCACTTATTTAGAAATTCCTTTAAAGGAACAATTTTTTTTAGCATGGCTATCAGCATGATGATGGATGTCTAGAAGACCTTAAAAGAAGCGCAACTGCTCACAAGCAAGTTCTAAGCACAGTCTAATAACACACAAAAATGGCTTTAGAAAATATGCATATTCTCTTTAGCTATTGGTAAGTCATTTGGTCCGTTTGCAAAAAATATCTTTCTAGAACTGTAAAATTTTGATAATCAACTTATTTGAAATCACAATTTTAAACTTTTGAAACTGGTCATTTAGATTCAACGATTTTTCAAAAATAACAAGATTCTGTTTGAGTTTTGTCTGTCTACTTTATTCATTTTTATCAAAAAAAAAGTGTAAAACCACTCATTTCATTCATACTTGATAAATTTGTAAGTTAAAAAATTGTTGTTACAAGTATACACAATGTCTTTTAAGGATGTGAATTTTTTTTTAAAACAAACCAAAAAAAAGTCCGAGTGTCTAAACATTTGAGTGTCCAAATGTCCAAGCGGATGACGACAGAAAGTCAGTGCATTTGGAAATTCAACGCTTGTGAAACCCTTATGAAACCTGGTCAAAGGGTTCAAAATAAAAACCAATTCAACACTTTTCGGCCGTTTAAACACGTTTGAATCAGTTAAACACGACTGGACCGGTGAAACACGTTTGAACGAAATTTTTAATTTGCATAGAAACCACTTTGGCCCTTTGTTGGACCCCATTTTTGAGAACCAACAAATATGGTGTAATTTTATATTTAAAATTACACCAGGAACATAATATGGTTTTACTTGGTTTTTTACACGATCGGATGGAATCGTGGCTCTTAAACTTAGTCTTTAGAACTAGCGGCTGAGCTTTGTTTATAAAGACAAGACTTTGTATGTCTTATAAAGCCAGCACTTGATATAGTCTGCATTTCTCATTCGTAAAGCTCTTGATTGTGACGCACGACATTTTTGTAATTCTGGAATAATTTTTTTTTTGCATTCTGGCGTAGCATATGCTTAAAATGCTTTTTAAAACAGACCGGACATTTTCCTGGCTTTTCATTATTTTGCTACCATAGCAATTGCAAACTATAAATGAAGCTTTGACATACAAAACCTTTACTTAAAAACCTCAAAAACCTTTACATAAAAAAATTTAATGTGTTCAGTTTCACTGGAGCATTTCAAACACTGTAGTCTTTTTTTTTAGAAAATGCCGGTGGCTAAACGAAGATTTTGTGGAAGAGGGTTACTAACCAAATTCCACAAACAGATTAAATGGTCTTCAGTTATGAATAAAACCCGAGTACTTTATATTACTTGCGCAAACTTTTATTATTATTTATTGTTTAACCTATTCTTTGCTTCTTAATTGTCATTTGCTAGTAAGGTGTCATGATTCTTTATCAAATTGCTCTATAACTAATTTCATTCTTCCGCAGGACATGAGAATTGACGGCCACCTTAAAAAATAAAATAAAGCAAAATATCAAAATTGTACAAATAATTGCAGACTTTTGGCACTAAGCCGAACTTACCAGTTTCTTCCGAATTCCCAATTTTTAAAATTAATCTCAATCTTTTTCTTACGAAAAAACGCACCCTGGGGGCCCATAATAAACACTAGGGCACCCTCTCCCGGGGGCCGTAAATGCAGGCGGAGGAGGAAGAAGACTCCTCTAATGTATACTCAGCAGGGCTCACTGGCGTAGGGACACGTCACGTGAGTTATATACCTTCTCCCAGCAATGGGTTTGCACGTTAACGCGGAACACCATCGTGGGAAGATCCTGAATAGGACACCAGCGGGAGAGCGTAAGATCCAGATCTATGGACAAAACCCTCTGCAGAGGACTGGACCTTGCCCTGTCGGGTTACCCACAAGACTGGGGATCTTACGGTCCCACTTGAGGAGTGGCACCATTATACCCTAGTAAACGACAAAGCATTCGTACGAGATACAGATTAATGAATAATTATTATGGGCTTTGTCTGTTTTTGTGGGTGTTTTTAGCAGTAGCAGTAGACTAATAGGTCTCTTTGACTTGTACTAAGTGGAAAGAATTTTTTTTTAGAAAAACCCTGTTTTCGCCCCATTTTAAAGATAGTTTCCTTTATCGAAACAGCCTTTAAAAACACAAGTTTTGATCCTTGGGGGGAGGGGTGCACAATTCTCTCATTTAGCATTCTTGACAAGATCGTCAATATACTAACAATCCACACAGATTTCGGTTCACGTAAAAATGGAATTAAAATAAAATAAAAATGAGTTATGGTCTAGGCTACTATCTTCCAAGAAAAAAAGGAAGAAAAAGAACTAAGTATGAGTTATATCAACGATGTTATATCCTATTTAGGTTGTTGTTCCGTTATGCAGACATTAATTCCTTTCCGCACCGGCATTTTCGGACTGAAAATCTCTACCCAATTAATTACTTACTATATGTTGTATTCAGAGTTAACCTTACTGATTACGGTATTGTAAACCAAAGACCTATCCTTATACGGTATACCAGACAAGTACTGTCTTTATGACAATTACACTTTACACTTACACTTGTTTCGTATTAAATATCGAGTTAAGCAGGGTTGTGTTCTATCCCCACTTATATGGCTCATTTTGATGGACTTCGTCTCAAGGAGCACAGGAAAAGTAATGAGAGAACACGGAATAAAATGGGGAAGTATAACTTTCCAGGATATAGATTATGCTGAAGATTTAAACATCCTAGATGAAAGTGTGAGCAAAATGAACGAACTTTTAAAGATTTTGCGAGTTAATGGTGCTAGAATAGGTTTGAAAATTAATGTTAAGAAGACTAAGTCACTAAGGCTAAGAATTAAGTGAAAAAAGGTGATTTTGGGTAACGAAAAGATCGATTAAGTGGACAGCTTCCCTTACCTTGGTAGTATTATTAGTGAAGACGGTGGTTGTCTTGAAGATGTTAGAAGTAGAATAACCAAGGCTCATGGTGTTTTTTTTTTTCAAGTTGAAAAAAGTTGGAAGAATAGGAAGAAATGTCTTCGAACCAAGATTAGACTATTGGAAGCTATAATGATGACAATGGTAAAATATTGTTCCTCTCCAAAAACGGAGGAAGATTTGCTAGATGTTTTCCAGAGAAATTGCCTACGGATTGTTTAGGGTACCCTACTGACTGACTATATTTCAAAAGATAGGCTATGCGAAAAATGTGGTTCAATCCCGCTTCCTAGGGTTATAATTGAGAGAAAGGTTGAAATAGCAAGGGCACGATCTGCGGATGAAGGATGACAGATTGCCAAAGATTGTCCTTTTCGGTCAACCGTCTAGAGTTAAGCGGAAAGCAGCTCGTCCGCGACTGCGGTAGGGGGACCTCATAAAGAAAAATTTAAGGGAAATGGGAACGTCCTGGGAAGGTGCAAAAAGGGAGGCTTAGAATAAAATTGGAGTGGAGGAGCGTGAGTAGCTGTGTTGGCTTCACGCGTTTTGGTGCTTCGTTGAGTATATAGTAGTACTAGTAGTAGTATTTAACTCTGGAAAAGACTAATGAGCCATTTTACTTGCATCTGGTCTTTTGCAAAAATTCTGACTAACACTCCATTGGCCTAGGGTTTATGTTCCCCTTCAAAGATATAATGCTGTGACAAGCCTAAAGATCTTACTTGCATAAAGTGAACAAGACACTTGTATAGCGGGATTCATTTTTTTTTCGAATCTGTGAATTAATCGAGTCAGAAATACGAAAGTACTCAGAATTTTCAACAGAGTATTATTTAAACTTGCTTAATCATCACAGAGTATTATTTAAACTTGAGATCATCAAGCGCCATCTGTATTATTTCCAGAGTGTATGTGCCTGAGTTTGCTTGTTTGCTGTTAATGGGATAAAGTTATTGCACTACTTTGAGGTTGTTTTCATATTGATTTGTACCCTTTAATAGACAATTTTACAGTTAAGTTAAATTGAGTGATTCTCCAATCCCTAGAATAGGTCTTTCTTTTCGGACATCCTCACCAGCGCCATCTTTTTTCTTAAGTTGATTGGGGCGCCATCTATAAAGACAATTTCTCCCATATCATTAAGGTGCTGATTTCTACTGGGAGCAAGCAGAAGAGGGGAAGGAACCCCCCGCAAGCGCCGTACTGTACCCGCTGGTATTCAGTTACCCGAAAATTGCGGGGAAAAGGTGAGGGGGTACTTACGCTTCCCTTGTTCCTGGGTGATTTCAGTAGGCGTTCATTCAGCGCTCGACGCGTGAAGGTGTATTGTGTGCGAAAGAAAATAAAACGTTCAAGATTCTGGACTACTTTCAGCTCTCGAGCAGTGAAGTTCGTTGGTATGACACAAGAGACTATTTACGAATATATATACGCGCCTGTCCTGAATTTCGCTCAGACAAGTTTGCGATATGCCGATATTTCCCGTGACGCGGTGGTTGCTACGGGAAGTAAATTTTACGGAAAAGACATTCTGTACGCTGCGCATTGCAAACTGAACGATATTTTGCGGCAACTTGGAGATGAATATGTAATGAAGGACCGCCGAGCTGGTTTGCAGAGTGATGTTTTCATGGGTGATTTATACGATGCTATCAAGAATGCAGAAAACTCAGCCAATTTCACCTATAGATTTACTATCTGGAAAATTGGCGAAGTGCCTAGAATACCGCAAGATGTGCTGACTTCTCTTTCAATTAGAGTTAACGAGTGCACAGAGAAAATAGAGGGACTAATCGATCAGTGTAAGATCTACCTTCCGTCAGGCCCTACTGTCTGGCCCCCGCTACCGAAACCAGAAAGACTTGAGAATCCTGTAGTGATAGCGAATGTGCCGGCGGAAAGCCTTGAATCATGTGCCAAACAGAAGGAATTTATCGAAAAGAACGGTGGAAAAGGACATATTCGCCAGATCACTCAACGAAAAGGTGGGTTAGTTGCCTTTCTCGATACGGCGGATTCAGCTCAAATCCTCGCAGACATGTTGAAAGAAAATGTCCGTGATGTCAAGGTTTCTTACCGGAAACCAAAGTTTTTAGCGGTGGCAAGATTCGTTCCTCCGGCAACCACAGAGGAAGAAATTATTGCTGCGAACTCCGAAGTTACGGAAGTCCACCGGTTCGGCACCTCTGGCACAGTGAAACTTGTATTTAAAGACTCGTTCGCGCGAGATCAGACAATTAAACGCGGAATATTTGTAGACTACACCCACTTCCGGGTTGAGGCCTATAAAGAGCTCCCCAAGAGATGTTTTAACTGTCAATCTTTCGAGCACCTCTCTAGTGCCTGCAGCAACGCTCCGAAGTGCTCTAAGTGCGCCGGTGCCCACGTCGCATCACGGACGTCCCCATGCACGTCCACCACAGTTAAATGTGCTCTATGCCCAGAAGGCCACAACACCCACCCCTCATACAGCATGAGATGCCCACTAGTTAGAAATGCTATGAAAAAGCCTACTACAACGAAATGACTTCTCTCTCCATCATTTGCCGAAATATCTATGGGCACAATTCAGTCAAACTAGACTACGTTAAAGAACTATGCCGTCAATTTAATGTTGTGTGCTTACAAGAACATTTACTCACCTCCGAAAATTTTGGTCTTTTCGAACAGTTGTATCAAAAAACTGTGTTCATGCATGAAGCAAAAAGGTCCTCAGTCCGCGGTCGACCTAGTGGGGGCACTGCTATCATAACGGACAGTTCGCTTGAATGTCAAAAGCTGGAATCGTGTGAGTTCTTCCTCGCTGTAGATTTTCCTGGCCCCGGGGGTTTTGTTCTGATCACGGTTTATCTACCAACAAATCTAAACACCCTCTCTTCCGAAAAACGGTTCTCGGAAGCTTGTGGCCGCCTCTCGCGCTTACTTATTAGGCTGGGCAATCGAAGAGTGCTAGTCTGCGGTGACTTTCAGTGCGACTTAACGAACCCATCAAATAAGCTCTCCGAAATCTTCTTCTCAGTAATCCCAGCTGGGTATGATCTCTGTGAAAAGACTGACACATATACGTACATCCATAATTCCGGTTCAACGACAAACATTGACCATGTGCTATGTAACTTCTCTCTAGGTGCTCCAGTCACCGTGGACTCTGAGCACACAGTAAGTGATCACCTTGGCTTGTGCTTTAAGGCTAACTTCTTCCCGTGTAGGCCGAATAAGCCCCAAATTTATGCTACCAAGACTGAGTGGAATAAAATAAACGCCGACCAGTATAAACAGACATGTGATGAGATTCTCGGAAAGATAAAAGTTCCCTTTCAGCTCTTGATGCATGGCTCGAGTGATTTGGTAGCACTAGACATTTATTGTACTGAGATTATACATGCAATGAAAACGGCTGAGCAGGCTTCTGTACCCACTCGCCGTTTTAAACCTGGAATCAGCAAGCCTGGCTGGAGTCGCTCTCCTAAAGTAAGGCAAGCCAAAGCTCGTGCTAAGTTTTGGCTGAGATTATGGCGCGATTGCGAGAGGCCTAGGTCAGGTGTAGTGTTTGAGCAGTTCCGCAACACGAAAAAAACTTATAATAAGTCTGTAAGTGATCTTAAAGCTGCCGAAGCCGAACTTGCTTCCCAAGAAGCAGCAAATAATCCTGTATCTATGTGGAAGTCTTTTAGACAGTCTAAACCAGTGACAAACCCTGCTAGTAACATACCTGAGGAGCAGTGGGTAAAACACTATAGTGAAGTTTTTGGGATCAAACATGCCCAACTAACAACCGAAAGTGATAGTGAGCTCTCACGAGCTTTTGCGTCCCTCTTGAGCCAACGGAACTATTTTACCGTCTCAATAGGCGAAGTGCTCCAGGTTATTAAGCAGCTGAGAAAGGGCAAGGCTCCCGGGCACGACGGAATTGTGACTGAACACCTCCGCTGTGGCTCACCTCTGCTCATTGAGCACTTGACGCTGCTATATCAAATGTGCCTTGATTCTGGTGCAGTCCCTAATTCGTTTGCCCTAGGTATTGTGTCTAACGTCTTGAAGAAGGGAAAAAATCGTAACCTCTGCTCTAGCTATAGGCCTATAACAGTTTCTAGTACATTAAGCAAAGTGTTAGAGAGACTTCTGTTACCTGAGCTGTTACGAAAGTGTAAAATTGACAATCGACAATTCGGGTTCCGTCGCCACCTCGGTTGTGCATTTGCACATCGCCTTCTTACGCGTATAGTATCGAAAGCTCAGAATCAATCACGGACTCTTTTAATTTGTGCAGTAGATGTGTCCGCGGCGTTCGATTCGGTAATTCATTCAAAGTTAATTTTGAACCTGCTGCACCAAGGTGTGAACCCACATGTAGCGGCCGTCCTATGGCACTGGTATTCGAGTAGCCTTATCCGTGTTAAGTTGAGTAGTGAACTCCTGTCGAAACCGATTAAGCTTCACCGGGGACTGCGTCAAGGGTCGGTTTTAAGCCCTGTACTCTTCAATTCACTAACCTCGTCGGTAACAAAAAAGATTAACGGTGGTTTTAACACTGAATGTATGGATGTGAGCCTACTGTGCTACGCCGACGACATATTACTGGTGAGCACATCGCTTTGTAACCTTCAAGCTAATATCGATCTCCTAAGTCGAGGTTATACTAATATTGGTCTGGTTATTAACCCTGCTAAAACAGAATTTCTTGTATTTGAACCCCCGCGTGCGCCGTCTGAAGTTGCCCGTCGCGAGGCTACCCGTGTTACCGTTGCAGGGCAAGTAGTACTTCCAAGCCGCAAGTTGAAGTACCTAGGTATCACATATGGAAGCGACCTCAGAAGCTCGCGTGCTCTTTTTGTTGACCAGGTTCTGTCGGGTTTTCGGTCTGGGTATGCTAAACTTGCAGCTCTGAAGTTTAAATTTAATAAGCATATCCTTGCTAGGTTGTATCGTGCCGTCGCTCTTCCCTTTGCTCACTACATCTCACCCGTTTGGCATTGGCTATCGAATTCGGATATGTTGCGAATCCGTTCAGGCTTTTGCAAATATTTAAAGTTTCTGCTTGGTCTGCCACTTTACCTCCGTAACACTGGTCTGCTAGAAAAGTATCATATACCTGATCCTGTTGAGTTCATGCCGAATTTTGAAAAACAAGCTCTCGTGAAACACAGGGCACTATTATTTGATTTCCCAGCGACTTTCTTGCTTGATAGTTGAAGTGTGATTTGTTTGTATTTAGTAGATTATTATGTTCGGTTGATTTGTTTTCGTCTTTATTTTCTCTTTTCTTTTGTTTTGCTCCGCTTCTTCATGCTTCTTTTTTATAAGCGGGTTTGTAATAAATTATTATTATTATTATTATTATTATTAAAATGGGAAATTTTGCCTATATTTCATGTTTTCAAAGCGTTTTTCACAATGAAAAATTCAAAATAAATTTCAAAAATATGCTTGGATGAATGGCTATAACTGACTCTCAACTATCAAGTGATATCATGACAGTCGACATTAACAAAGAAAACTTGTAGAGGAAACAAACTTTAATTATCCGTCTATGGGCTACAATCTACACAACCAACGCAGAAATATAACTCTCCTGTTTTCAAGAAGGAAGAGAGATGGGCGATGATGCCTTTTTTAATTAGATACTTTGCATTTAAATCTGACATCAGTTTTTATGGGCTTCGGGATCTTTCATTTTAGAATTCTCAAAAGGATGTTTAACCAATAAATATTATTGTTCTGCTGAATGTAAGTAAAAATCATTGTTCTGAATCAGCTTTCATTTTGGTCTAAATCTAAGATAAATGTCCACTTTGGCAACTAAATTCACTCGAAACAAAAATCATACTGCACAAATTTGAAATTTGTGCAGTATCAAAATGAAACTTCTGCACAAATCAAAAAGGAAATTTTTAAGTAACTAGTGTAAAAGGCAGGTAAGTTACTTTTAATGATGAGAGGCTCAGGAGGAAAAATGTCTCACAATTTTTTGTGCTTAATATTTGAGTTATAAAATTATAAAATAAAAGTATATAAAATTTGTCCTTTCTTTCAACTCTACAAGTTTTGGTAGGGTAATTTCCCTCCAGGACTTTTTGACAACAATGTCATTAACTCATGTTTTAATTCTGAAGCTCTATCTCAAGTTCTTCTTTATTTAGTATGGTTACCGTATTTTAGTTCTTCTAGTTGTTCAAATATTAAAACATTTTATTTTTTTATTTTGGAAATTTTTTATGTCTACTTTCAAAATTTCATTCTACGTCCTCAGTGATAAATCAATATGGTGTGAACAATCCCATCGTGATAATAAATAAGGAGCAACAAAAAAATAATTTACTAGGGTCATCGATTTCCCATAATCCGACTCTGGAATTTCTTAAAATTTTGAAACTAAAATATTTTTTTTTTGTTGGTTGGTATTATTTTTACAATTTCTAATATTTCCGTTTATTTAGATTTGCTGCTTGTTTATGTTAAAATTAAAACATATGACAAAAGAAAAATCATTGAAGAAATGAACAAAAACCTTCCACGAATGAATGAATCAAAAGGATAAACAAAAACGCTAGGCAAAATATTATAAGAAGAATAAATGGACCAGTATATTTTTGCTTTAGTCGGTTGGTTTTATTTTTATAATTTCTAATATTTCCATTTTTTTGATTTGCTGCTTGTTTATGTTAAAATTTACGATGTTATCAATGAAATGTAATTAAGAATTATTAGTACAATTTAGATTTGCGTATATTGGCCTGTATTTATATTTGTTTGATGTTATGTATTTATATGGCCGGTTTGTTCGTTTTTGTTTATACTCTCCAATTTTGGAGGTTAATAAAATGATAGACTTTGAATAATGTTATGTTGTTTATATAGCTTGATATATTGTTGATGTTATGCTTGTAAAATTTACAAAAACTTTTATGTTTGACAAAATATTTCCATTTTCATAACCCTATTAGTTTCAATATACCTTCGTCATTGTTGTCCAGATTATGAGAGTCCGATTCTGATGTTAAATTGGTTATTCTGGATGAAGCATCCACAGGTAGTTGATCCTCAGATGAATTAAAAATAGTAGTGTCTCTGATCGTTTCAGCTTCAATTGATGAATTATCTCCAGCTTCAACAACAAAAATAAAAATAAACAAAGAGAAAGAAAATGATAAAAGTAGGATTAAATGTTATCAATAATTAACAAAAAATAATGAACCCTCGCAAAATATAAAAACAGACTACAAGAGTGAAAAATCACACTAAATATCAGACATGAAAAATTTAAGAGTTATTATTTGATGGAGCCTTGAGGATGGTGTGATAATTAATAAAAGGTAATTTGATTAATAGAAAACCAATTTCATGATTTAGCAATTTATTCACAAATTTCCATATCCAAATGATATCTAATTAATTTTTGGAAATATAAATAACTAGAGCTAACCTATTTATACATACTGAAACTAGCCTTTGTGGACTGGGAAGGCATAATGGCAAATTATCAGCGCTTCTACCTTTGGCTTATTGAAAAAAAAAACCTGTAGAGCTCTATAGTTTCACAAACATCTTTTGAGTTTACCATTTAATCGTTGCTATTTGGGATTTCTAGGGTGCTCTTGAAGAAATTTACTGAGGTGTTCTAGAACTATTCAGAACGCCCATATTCACAGTGGCGAAGGTACCATTGCACTAAAATCACACATTTATATCATAAAAGCAGGTATGAGTTTATGACGTTCTTATTCTATTTTAAAAAGATCATTTGCTACTTGTCTCTTGTGATTGTTTTTCCGTTTTAATAGCATCGGTCTACTCGGATACCAGAGTGGGGTATAACACAAGCTTGCAAAACTTATTTTTTGGGGAATTGTTCTAATTTTAACCATTTTCAAGTGCTTTCAAGTGCCTTCTGAAATTCACACAAAAATCCTTCTCCCTAGACAGTTATTTTTCAAAAAGCGTTTTCACACTTTAGGCTACTACGCACCGTGGTTCTCTCTGATTTGTTCTTTACCAGGCTGCAGCAATTATTCTATTCTTCTTGTTATACTGCTCAGAAATTACTTTTAAACGGATGCACAAAGTTTCAAACAGAAACAAAATATAGTTTTTGTATGTATTGGCTGTATGAATGGCTTTTGTTTACTTAAAAAAAAAAATACTTTTAGTTTATTCAGTTATAATTCTTGCTTTGCGCCACTTATTGGATATTTTATAATCGAAATAAAAGCAATATTGCCTTTCAATTAGACTATTTAAACTATATTGTGGCAATAGATTTTCCCGAGTGATCTCTTTCTATTTTTCACGGTAAAGGGTAGTTTTGAATGTGGTTTGTTTTTACTAATGTGTTATTTTCTATTCTGGGCATTGAAACTTCATAATCCACACGAAATGGATTTTTATTCTGACGTAACTTAAGAATTAACTTACGTAATGAATTTCTATATCCGTATCTTTTTATTAAGCATATTAGGGAGTTCGCCCCCAAGTCAATAACTCGCTCTTTACGCTTAAGTTCGAATCACAAACCCCTGAATCACAAAGGCCGGTTAATTAGAATAGATATCTCTTTTGAAAGTACTAAAAAAAACTTTAGAGTAAAGAGCGAGGTATTGACTAGGGGGCAAACCCCTCATATACTCATACACGTGATCATTTCTGTTCATTTTAAATTTCATTTTCATTTAAATTCTCCCCCGTAGCCCAAATTCCGACCCCCTCCCCTACCAGAAAAAAAATTTCTCCTGAAAACGCCTGTATACTTACCAATAACCAATACTATATGTAAACAATGGGCAAAGTTTATAACTTACAGCCCTTCCCCCGGGAACTGTGGGGGATTAAGTCATCCTCAAAGACATATTAATTAGATTTTCACTATGTTGAACAAAATGGCTATCTCAAAATTTTGATTGGGTGACTTCGGGAAAAAAGTGAGCGTGGGAGGGGGCCAAGTTGCCCTCCAATTTTTTTGGTCACTTCAAAAAGGGCACTAGAACATTTAATTTCCGTTAAAATGAGCCCTCTCACGATATTCTAGGACTACTGGATTGATACATTCTGTGATCTTTGTTCTGGCAAACAATACAAAAATTCCACTTTTTTGCAGATAGGAGCTTGAAACTTGTTTAGTAGCGTTCTCTGATACGTTGAATCTGATTTTCATTAAAGTTCCATGAGTTTTAGGGGTTGTTATCCCCTTTTTTCAAACATAAGACAAATTTTATCAGGCGCGTAATTTTGATGGGTAAGACTAAACTTGATGAAATTTATATATTTGAAGTCATTTATATATTTTGGAATCATAAAAATCTGATTCTTTTGATGTATCTAATGGTATCAAAATTCCGTTTTTTAGTTTTGGTTACTATTGAGCCGGGTCGCTCCTTACTTACACTTCGTTACCACGAACTGTTTGATGATGGGAATAACGCTGTTTAACTTTATGGATTTTCTGTGAACATGAAACTTACAACAGAGGTGAACAAATAAAAAAAAACCTTCGAAATGATTGTATAACGTCCATAATGCCCTGGGATGAAAATGAATTAATGCTGTGAGCTTGTGACTCACAGCATGTGGGACCGCAATTTTGGAGGTATATTCGCTATCAGTGGCCTTGGCTTCTACTAGTATCTTCTTTTCTCTTGAAATTGGAGGGATCGATATGGCATGTAGTAAATCAATACTTGAGTGAAGTGTGTGGGATAATGGAAGATGAGTACTTTAGTATGGATGGGGGATACGTGAAGTGGGGAATTTCCTTTTTGAAACTAATATTACAACGCTATTATTTTCAAATATACCTTCATCATTACCATCCAAATCCTGGAAGTCCAACAAAGATGTTAAATTGGATATTCTGGATGCAATACTTAAAGGTAGCTGTTGCTGCTCAGGTGATAGAGTGGAATTAGAAGTTTCTCTGATCGTTTTGACATCACTTGGTGAAGCATATTCAGCTTCTTCAACAAAAATGAAGAGATAGAAAACAAGCAAATTATGATAAAATATTCTCAATATTTAGTAACCCCCCGAGACTTCAAAAAAAAAAAACAGAAAACAAATCTGAAAAATGAGACAAAATATAAAAACTGAACAAATTCAAGTGTGAAAATTTGACAAATAGGAGCCCCATTTTCCGAATTTATTAGCAATGCTAATAAATGCTAATTAGCAATTAGCATTCTTTTCTACTGAAAATATTAATATAAGAAAAATCTCGAAGCTGTTTTTTGTTTCGAAGTGCATGTTTTTTTTATTTAAGTTCTTTTTTATTAAAATCCGTTTTAATTTTTGCACTTTTTTTCTTTTTACTAATAATTCTGTTTTGGATATAAAGGAAAAAGTTTTCGCTTCTTCACACAAAAATGCTCTTCCTTTCTGACTTACTCCTATAAATGCTGGACACTCTTTCGTAAGTAAACATTTCACCATTCAAACTTTTGTTTACTTGACTTTTGTTTAAATTGGGTTTTGCTAGAGCTGGAAATTTCTAAATATGGTAGCATAATTCCTTTTAAGATTTGCAAACACCATAAATACAGTACTGATTTACGTAACATTTCTGTCTTTGCTTTTAAAAACAGAGGTCTATTTTATTGGAATACTAGACACTGAGTGAATTGTTTTGTGTTTAACACTTAAATTGCTTTGATGAGTTTTTCAAAAATTCTAAAGGCAAACTAAATCTTACTATAAACGTCTAGTAATGCTATTCAAAAGCTTTATAGAATAAGAATAATATATTTTCAGCTGGATAGACAACAATGGAGACAAAACAAGAGGAGTGAAAAAAAGAAACACCATCATCTACAAGTACAAAATATTTACATTAAAATACTTACTACTACAGTACAAGACGACACTAATGTTCATATATTTTATTTTAGAAATGAAACAAGTTCTTCAAACAAAATTAGCAAATTTTTTATATATTAAAAAAAAAAAAAATTCTTTTTTGGAAATAATCAAATTCCAGAATTTGCAGGAATTGTTGTACATAATCCATTGAGTAGGCTAGTTTCAAGTTATTTTTTTTTTTTCATTTCGTTTTGGCTTCAGCAGTTTCAAATCTTAAGATGATGAAGACCTAGAAAAGTCTAATTTGTTCTAGCTTTTCCCAATAAAATATTACCCAATATATTTGAATATGCAAAACAAAATGCTTGACATGTACCTTCATTGTCAAAACATGTGGAGCCCAGTTCCTGGGTGTCAGGTTCAAGTTTACATGGTCCTGAAAAGCAGGAAAAAGTACCTACAGGAGCATCTTCCCTTTTAGGAGACAAAATATGGGTTGGAAAGTCAAAAATCTCTTCATGGTCAGCTGGCAAAGCCTCTTCAACTTCTGAAAGAAATTATAAATAAAAGGGACATCAAACGCATTCTACAGAAAAGCTTACAAAACAAGCCCAAATTCTTCCCCCTTTTCAAAACAATGACTACAAGAATGAATAATGACCCTTATAAGGACAGAAATCAAACTATCTTTGGCAAATTGCCAACACAAAATGCCTAGATTTAGAGTTGAAAAAGAGTCCTGAAAATTCTTAAACAGGTTATGTGGTTGATAGGCTAATGAGTTGGCTAATCATCTAATAAAAAAATGATAAACGATTGGTGGCGATGTTGCTTTTTCCTTTGAATGCTAGTTCCAGTTTCCTTTAGCGTCAAACAACAAAATTGTTCAATTAATTCTATTTTTGCATCTTTCATTCATTTGTTTCAGATTCCATAATGATAACATGATTTTGAAAAACATGTGCATATACACAAGAGAAAATAGATACCCACTTCCTGTTTGACAGAAACATTGAAATACTATGGCTCATAATTGAAATATTTTCTCTTCAAATTCTAATGAAATAAAAAAGATTATACCCAATTATATGAATCATTTTTTCTACCCCCCCCCCCCCCGAAAAAAATCTTTTTTTTACAAGATCCTCAATCGACAGCAAATATGGACTAGAGACAAGTTTGTCATTTTAAGAAATTAATTAAAAAAACTTTTTCCACAAAATAAGTTTTTCAACTTATTCAATACCCTTATGCCTTCCCAAGGCCAGAACATAATTTGCACTTTACTGAAAAAAAATACAAATGAATGTGCATTGTCAGTTTAATATACATATACTGATATTTAGTAATCAAAATGTTAATACTATTTGATTTATTAAAGTTATAAAAGTAAAAACATTTCTATTTTTTTCAGTAAAGTGCAAATTATGTTTTGGCCTTGGGAAGGCATAGGGGTTTTGAGCCCAACTTAAGTGAATTTCTTCTCATTTTGAGTTTGACTCGGTTATTTATTGTAATTTCTCTTCGTTTTGGGTTTCATTTATTTATCGACGCTGATTTGCGGTAGTTTCACGCTTCGTAGATTATTGATTTTATTTTTGCTCAAAATTTTGTTTAATGCAGTTCTTTACTTTTCTTTGAAAAACTTATTTTGTGGAAAGTTTTTTTAATTAATTTCTGTTCGTTTTATATTGACACAGTCTTTTCAGGGAAAAAGAAAATAATACTTCAAATCTTTTCGTTTTTTAAGACTTTATAGTTTGGCCTATTATTTGTATGCTGGAGAAAAATTTTCAGCAATTTTTGACAACATACACCCTTTTCATATCTACTCTAGTTGACCTGAAACGGAAAACTTGATACCATTTGCAAAAAAAATCTGCTTACTTTCTTTGATAGCTTGGATACATTTACGCTATTTTGACTTGGTTAAATTTTAAAAGCAGAAGTAGCCCCGAAAGTTTGAACATAATACCCTCAGTCGTTCTTTGGATAATGTTGAGATGCCTTATTGGGAATTAGCATTAACACAGTGCATTTTGACTTAATCTTAAGACAACATTTAGTTTTTAAACATAAAGGCAAATGGGAGGGTGGGCGTGGGAGGGGGATTAGTTGCACTCCAATCACTTTCGACTATTAAAAAGGGCATCAGTCCTATCTATTTTCAGTCGAATGAGCCCTTTTCGAATTTCCTACGACAACTCCTTCGATACGAAGTGCCCTGGTCTAAACAACAACAACAACAACAAAAAATCATATACAATACCCACATCGATCTTTACTATAAAAATTTAAAGCCTTCCGATCACTTTCGACTATTAAAAAGGGCACTAGGCCTTTCGATTTCCAATCGAATAAGTCCTTTTTAAGTTTCTACGATAACGCTTTCTATAAACACCTTATATGCCCCCAGGGCATAAATAACAACCTTACCCTAAGGGCTGTGAGGGTGGTTGTCATCCTCTAAGACATAATTTCCAGAACTTTCAACTACGTTAAACAAAATGGCTATCTCAAAATTTTGATTGGATGTGTTTGGGAAAATGGTGGGCGTGAGAGGGGCGTTAGTCACTCTCCCATTACTTTTAACTATTAAAAAAGGCACCAGCCCTTTAAATTTCCAATCAAATGAGCCCTTTTGAAGTTTCTAAGACAATGCTTTCAATATGAACCTTATATGCCCCCAGGGCATAACTGACAACCCTTTCCCTGAGGGCTGGGGGGTTGTCATCCTCAAAGACCTAATTTACAGAACTTTCTACAACGTTGAACACAATGGCCATCTGAAAATTTTCATTGGATGTGTTTGGGGGAATGGTGGGCGTGAGAGGGTGGTTATTTACCCTCCAATCCCTTTCGACTATTAAAAAGGGCACTAGCCCTCTCAATTCCCAATTAAATGAGCCCCTTTGGAAGTTTTTAAGACAACTTTATCTATAAAAACCTTATGTGCCCCCAGGGCATAACTTACAACCTTTGCCCTGGGGACTCTGGGGGGTTTGTCATCCTTAAATACATAATTTCCAGAACTTTCAACTACGTTGAACAAAATGGCTATCTCTAAACTTTGATTGGATGTGTTTAGGGAAATAGTGGGCATGAGAGGGGGGTCAATTACTCTCTACTCACTTTCAACTATTAAAAAGGGCAATTTCAATCTCCAAACAAATGAGCCCTTTTTAAAATTTTACAACAACTTTCTACATAAACCTTATATGCCCCCAGGGCATAACTTACAACCCTTGCACTTAGGGCTCTGAGAGGGTTATCATCCTAAAATACCTAATTTCCAGAAATTTCGACTACGTTGAACAAAATGCATATCTCAAAATTTTGATTGAATGTGTTTGGGGAAATGGTGGGCGTGAGAGGGGGGTTAGTTGCCCTTCAATCACGTTCGACTTTTAAAAGGGCACTAGCTCTTTCAATTTTCAATTGAATGAGCCCTTTTTGATGTTTTTACAACATCACTTTCTATAAAAACCTTACATGCTCCCAGGGCATAACTTACGACCCTTGTCCTGAGGGTTGTGGGGGGGGGGGGATGGGTTGTCATCCTTAAAGACCTAATTTCCAAAACTTTCAACTACGTTGAATAAAATGGCTATCTAAAAGTTTTGATTGGATGTGTTTGGGGAAAGATGGGCGTGAGAGGGGGGTTAGTTGCCGTCAAATCCCTTTCGACTATTAAAAAGGGCACTAGCTCTTTGAATTTCCAATCGAATGAGCGCTTTTTCAAGTTTCTACGACAAAGATTTCTATAAAAACATTAGGGGAGAGGGGGGTCATGCCGAACGGGGGGCGAAACCGAATCTTCAATTTTAGGGCATCTTATATTCAGTTTTTTACACATAAAAATTCATTGTAGATTGCCTCCGTGAAGCGCAAAATAGGCATAAGTTTCAAGTCAGTTTGAAAAGCCAAGCAACTTTTAACAACATCTGAAGTTTTTTAGCTCTTGCTGGAAATTAGAACTTAGCAGGTTGGTAACATATAATTCTTTTAATTGAAACAGCCTAAATTCTTTATTTTTACAGGTGTGTAGGCTTCTACTTATATTCTCTATGGAGTGATTCTTATGTTAATTTGCTAACCGGCTAGACCACAGTCGCCATTTAATTTTCTTTTGTCCGTCTGGGGCGATTCCGAACGATAGTCTAGGGGTTATTCCGAACGACTTTCAAGCGTCCGGTTTCACCACTGACCAAATAAAGTAAAGATTTTAAATTATGCTTGTTGTTTGTTCTATTTGTTACTGTTTAAAAATAGCGCTGGATACTAGATTGTTTTTTTTTTCACCATTTATGTCAACTTTCCATACTTACTGTTGTAATATTAAGTTATTAACTGAAATAAGTACTTAAAGTACCAAGAACCATGACAATTTTTTGAGTTGGTTACCTGGAAACTTATAGGATCCAATACATCCTGTGAAATTAAGGAAAACCACAATTTAAATTTCTAATTGAAACAACCTGTTTGAAAACTGTAAATAATCAGAAAAATAAGCTAATTGCACATGGTGCCAAATAGGTTAAGAAAGCCTTTCCTTTGAAGGATGTTGTTGTATTTGAGACATAAAAGATTGCTAATGTTTGATGTTTATTTACAAAATATGCAGTCAAATTTAACAAGTTATTTTGCCATATTTTTTTTGTAGTTCTAAAAAATTCATAATTTTAAAGTAAGCAAAAGAAAAATATTAAGAAATTGCAATTTCAAGGCATGAATTCACAATCTCTCTGAAAAGCAAAAACAGATGTTTATTTATTAGTTTCTTGGTACTTAAAGTCTTTTGTTTTAGCCATGAGTAACAGACCCCCTCTTTTTTTTAGATGGTCCGAACGTATTTGAGAACTGGTCATGGACGTCCTGACCAGGAGAAACTTAAAAGGCTGCGGAGTCTGTGCTGGCAGAGACTAACCTTTGGCAAAGCTGCTGAAGAGTTCGGCTTAAGAAAAACAACAGTATTTTATGACGTAAAGCGCGCAAGGAAACCTCTTACTGGAATCGAAAGAAAAGGGGTTGAAACAGTCCTTGCACAAGAACTAGCAGTCTCTGAGGTGATTGGGAATCCTCTGCGAACAATATTTATGAAAAAACAAGAGAAAGAGCTCAGCACCTACCTTCAGAAATGTAGCTTAATGAACCACGGTCTGACACCAAAGGCTGTTCAAAAGTTTACTTATGACTGGGCATTGACACTCTCTATTGCAGTCCCCGAAAATTGGAATAAAGATAAGATGGCTGGCTTAGACTGGTTCAAAAACTTCATGAAACGAAACTCTAAGCTTTCAACACGGACACCAGAAAACACCAGCCAAGCAAGAGCGGCTGGATTTAATTCTTCAGTTGTCAAGCAGTTTTTTGAATATTTGAAACCAAGAAAGGAACAAAACAGGTTAAACAAACTGTGTCAGCTGAAAGGGGCGAGAATGTCACCTTGCTATGTTTCGTAAGTGCAAGTGGACAGACAATTCCTCCAGTGTATGTCTTTCCTTGTGTTAAGGCCCCTGAAAGGATGTTTCGAAATTGCCCCCCTGGATGTGTTGGTCTTGCCCATCGAAGTGGTTGGATGACAGCAGACAATTTTTACTTGTCTATTCAACATTTTCAGAGGCAAGTCAATGCAACTTTAGAAAATCCTGTCCTATTGCTGCTGGACAATCATTAAAGCCATGTCTCAATTAAACCATCAATTTTGGCAAGGAAAAGGGGATCCACCTTCTCACATTTCCACCCCATTGTTCGCATCACCTCCAACCACTAGACGTGTCAATTTATAGTCCTTTGAAACGAGCTCTCAAAGAGTCTTACGACTTATGGCTTCAGCAAAATCCTGTTCAAAGAATACCTGTGCATGAAGTTGCACAACTGTCTAAAGTACCATTTATTAAAAAGATAAGTCCTCAGAACATAACTGCAGGGTTTGTTAAGACAGGCAAATGGCCATTTCATCCAGACGTATTTTCTGAATCTGATTTTCTTCCAGCATCTGTGACTGACAGAGCTGAGCCGCAAGAGGAACCACAGGCTGGAACATCAGCATACGATGAAGTAGTTACAATTCAGTCACCTGGAACGGTGAGACCTTACCCAAAATTTACTTTCTACTGGGTGCTAGAAAACGTGGCAGGACCAGAATCCTTACAGATACTCCTGACAAAAATGAGCTTGTAGCAGAACCCCACAGGAAAGTTTTGAAGAAGTCAAAGCTCCCATCAAATAAAAAGAAAGCAAAGACACCACATAAACAAGAAGAGAGGACTAGTAGCAAGGGCAAAGAGGAGTTTCTATGGAAAGTTGAGGATTCTAATGAGTCATTGATAGTGAGCCACAGGAGGAACTAATCTAATACAGTTCTGGAGATTTTGTCTTGGTAAAGTTCTGTTGGAAAAAAAGAAAATTCTGCTATTTTTTATGCAGGAGAAATTGAACAGATTGAAAATGAATGTGCTGTAGTAAATTTTCTGCACAGAAGGGGTGAAAAATTTATTTTTCCAGAGCAACTAGAAAAAGCTGAGGTAGATCTGACTGATATTGAATTTAGACTCCAAGTCCCTCACTTCACAGGTTGAAAGAAAAGATCAGTGAAAGGCCTGGTATATGGATGTGACCTTTCCATCTACAATGTCAAATGAATGAGGGGTTGTATGTATTGTATTTAGTTGAATTCTGTTTTGTTTTGTATTTTAAACATTGTTGCTTGACTAAATAGCTGAAATATATTACCTATTCGGATTGGCCCCTACACTTGGCCGCTTTGACCCCATGATGGGGGCTATTCCGGAGACATCAGAGCTTACTGATATTTGTGATAGACACATTTCATCTTGCTTCCAAAAAATGCCATAAATTCATGCAAGAATGACAAGTGTTTATTCTACTCTATGTATAGAAGCCGAGTATATTGGTTCAAAAATGAGGCTTTGGGGGTAGAAATGGTGAAAATCGTTCAGAATAGCCCCCTTCTCCCCTATATGCCCCCAGGGCATGACTTATAACCCTTGCCCTGAAGACTGTGGGGGGAGTGTCCTCCTCAAAGGTATAATTTCCTGAACTTTAAACTGCGTGGAAGAAAATGGCAATCTCAAAATTTTTATTGCATATGTTTGGGGAAATGGTGGGCGTGGAAAGGGTGTTAGTTGCCTTCCAATCACTTTCGACTATGAAAAAGGGCACTAGCCATTTCAATTTTCAATCGAATGAGCCTTTTTTGAAGTTTCTACGACAACGCGTTCTATAAAAACCTTGTATGCCCCTATGGCATAATTTGCAACCCTTGCCCTGAAGGATGTGGGGGGGTGTCTTCCTCAAAAACATAATTTCTATCTGGAAATCAACAACGCTAAACAAAATGGCTATATAAATTTTTGATTGGATGTGTTTGGGGAAAAGGTGGCTGAACGAAGGGGGTTAGTTGCCCTCAAATCCCTTTCGACTATTAAAAAGGGCACTAGACATTTGAATTTCCAATTGAATGAGCCGTTTTTCAAGTTTCTATGACAAAGATTACAATAAAAACTTATATGCCCCCAGGGCATAACTTATAACCCTTGCCCTGAAGACTGTGGTGGGGGGGGGGGGGGAGTGTCCTGCTCAAATGTATAATTTCCTGAAACTTAAACTGCGTGAAACAAAATGCCGATCTCAAAATTTTGATTAGATGTGTCTGGGGAAAGAGTGGGCGTGGAAGGGGTGTAAGTTGCCTTCCAATTACTTTCGACTATTAAAAAGGCACTAGCCATTGCAATTTCTAATCGAATGAGCCGTTTTTGAAGTTTCTACGACAGCGCGTTCTATAAAAACCTTATATGCCCCCAGGGCATAACTTACAACCCTTGCCCTGAGGGCTGTGAGGAGGTTGTCATCCTCAAAGACCTAATTTACAGAACTTAAAACTATGTTGAATAAAATGGCTATCTCAAAATTTTGATTGGATGTGTTTGGGAAAAAGGTGGGCGTGAGAGGGGGGTTAGTTGCCCTCCAATCACTTTCGACTATTAAAAAGGGTACTAGCCCTTTAAATTTCCAATCAAATGAGCCTTTTTCAAAGTTTCTACAACAACGCCTTCTATAAAAAAAAACTTATATGCCCCCAGGGCATAACTTACAAACTGTAACTTACAACTGTGGGGGAGTGTCCTCCTCAAAAACATAATTTCTATCTGGAAATCAACTAAGCTGAACAAAATGGCTATCTCAAAATTTTGATTGGATGTGTTTTGGGGAATGATGGGCGAGGGGGGGGGGCTAGTTGCCCTCGAATCACTTTTGACTATCAAAAAGGGCACAAGCCACTCCAATTTCCAATTGAATGAGCCCTTTTCGAAGTTTCTACGACAACTTCTTCAATACAAAGTGCCCTGCTCTAAAGGAAAAAAATAATAAATAATACATTGTGTCAACATCGTTCTTATATGCCCTCAGGGCATAACTTAAAACCCTTGCCCTGAGGGTTGTGGGGGAGTTTCCTCCTCAAAATTTTGATTGGATGTATTTGGGGGAATAATGGATGTGGGGGGTTTAGTTGCCCTCCAATCACTTTCGACTATCAAAAAGGGCACTAGCCCTTTAGATTTCCAATCAAATGAGCCTTTTTAGAAGTTTCTACAACAACCCCTTCTATAAAAACCTTATATACCCCCAGGGCATAACTCACAACCTTGCCCTGAAGGCTGCAGGGGAGTGTCCTCTTCAAAAACATAATTTCTATCAGGAAATCAACTACGCTGAACCAAATGGCTATCTCAAAATTTTATTCGGCGTGTTTCGGGAAATGGTGGGCGTGGAAGGGGTGTTAGTTGCCTTCCAATCACTTCCGACTATTAAAAAGGGCACAAGCCACTCCAATTTCCAATTGAATGAGCCCTTTTCGAGGTTTCTACGACAACTTTTTCGATACGAAGTGCCCTGCTCTAAATGAAAAAAATAGTAAATAATACTTTGTGCCAACATCATTCTTATATGTCCTCAGGGCATAACTTAAAACCCTTGCCCCGCGGGTTGTGGGGGAGTGTCCTCCTCAAAAGCATATTTTCTATCTGGTAATCAACTACGCTGAACACCATGGCTATTTCAAAATTTTGATTGGATGTGTTTGGGGGAATGATGGGCGTGGGGGGGGGGGACAAGTTGCCATCCAATCACTTTCAACTATTAAAAAGGGCACTAGCCACTCCAATTTCCAATTGAATGAGCCCTTTTCGAAGTTTCTACGACAACTTCTTCGATGCAAAGTGCCCTGGTCTAAGACCAAGAAATATATAAAATAAATAAATATTACATTGTGCCAACATCGTTCTTTACTTAGGCAGCGCTATTGCGCTACGTACGACAACAAACATACAAATCAGACAAATTAAGGTCAAACTATCATTAGAATAACTAGGGCTTAAGCTTAAATTTAAGAACAAGCATTGATTAAAATCAACAACAGATCCATGTGATGAAAATATTATTTTCAATAACTATAAAGACATGTTAGTGTTTAATAACACTAACGTTTCAATAAATATACAGACACTGTTTCCTGGAAAATAAAACATTGGGATATCAACAGTTGGCTATCTTTTTGATAATCACACTTAGTTGTACTGAACAAATATCACAGATTTATGAAAAAAAAAAAAAAAAAAAAAAAAAAAAAAAAAAAAAAAAAAACAGCACTTGGAACACAAGTGAATATGTGAAGGGTGGGAAAGGGAAGTGGTCTAAAATTTACAAAAAAACAAACTAGAAAAATCAATTTTTTGCACCCCTCCTACTTGAAATCTATTGACTACAATGTATAAAAATAGCAACACCTGAACAGCTCTTGATACAAAAGTTTGGGAGAACTAGGAAACTTGACAGAATTTAGACAAGTTGAAAAAACCTGATGGAATTATGTGCTTTTTGCCAAGGAAATAATAGAGATAAAAAATGGCAAGACAAAGACCACAAGACAATAATGAATGTCACAAGATAAAAAACTAATAGCTTGTAGGTTAGCTACCAATAGGGGTGCTTTGCTAACTGAAAAAAGAAGATTCTTTGGTGTACCCTCTTCCATCACCAACTTATACTTTATCATAAACTCCTTTTCTTTTTCTTGATTTATTTACACATCACAAAAAGATAATCACAGGAAACAAACAAACATCAAGAAACGTTATCAAAAAGATTGCAGGCAATTTTGTTTTAAAATATTTATTATAAGAAACAAAAATTAATATATAATAAATTATTATAGATTATTATAATAACACTAGTCCTTATTAACAATAGATAATCATTGTGGCTGCTGCACAAAATACTCTTTAGTAAGAATATTTTTTTCTTATTGCTTTCTTAATTTGCTTTCTAATTTTTCTTATTGTTCAAACTCGCAAACAGAAAATAGTAAGAGAAAATTTCTTAGCTTCAAGACATGTGTTCTCCTCAAACTGAAAAAATATAGCTAATAAATTAGACTTTGTGTAGCAAAATAGTCCTTTTATTACATAGCTTTCATGCAGTTGCATGTTCTTTCTTTTTTGTTATTTTTACTGAGGAGAACTTTAGAAACAAGAAGAAAAGGGGACAATTGTTTACTAAAGAAGCGCAGCTTTCTTTTTAGTTTGTTACCAAAATCTTTATTGGATAACTTACCATTTTTAACAACAGAAGTCTCAGGAATGGTAATAGGCTCAGCCATGTTTGGAATTTGAGGAACATCCATAGAATTATCTCTGAAATAAGTTAATGTCATATATAAAACATATAATACTATCAACACCACTTGGAAATGGCACTCCATTTTTAAATTCTGTCAACCAAACTTGCAGATTGTTATGCATTCACTGTGATAGATTTTCAAACTGGTATTATTCCAGTTTTTCATAACTTTCTAAAAATAATTTTTTCTTTTATTTTTAATGTCTTTTTTAGTGCCTTGAATTTTGTTGGAGTGATGCATATATAATAAAATTGCAGAATATAGGCTTTTATTACCCTGAAAAGACAACACTTTCTCAATCAAATTTAAAGCTCAAACTAGGGCCCAGGAAGATGCATGACAGTTTAGCTGCAAACTTTTCGTAAGTCAAGTGCTTTCAAAATTACTTTGATGAAAGGTTTGTTGATAGTTTCAATGATTACGAAAACTAACAAATTCAAAAAAGTTTGAAAAATAATTTATTGCTTACTTCAAATCAAATCATAGAACCAAGATGATAAAAATGACTATTTTGTTGATGATCTAAAGATGTAGCATATGCATGTCCCTGAGTGGAGAAAATGTATTTATCCTTGTGGCTAATATGTTGTCACTTTATTTACTAATATCAAAATAGAATGAATTTTAGCAATTATCCAAGGCATTTGCTACTTTGGTCAAACAGAATATGTATTTTCCAATGTCCATAATAAGCTGTTCCTACTTGACTTAGTGACAGATAATTAAAAAGTTGATACAAATAGAACTTAAATATTCACCAGATAAAAAACCCTAAAAAACCAATAATTACCCTCTAAAGGGTTACTAATTAACCCCCCTCTACCCCCCAATAACTGGTCTTGGGTGTGGGGATTAATAAGCGACCCCCACGAAAAAATTGTTTAATCAATACTATCATAGGCATTTTTTTTAGACCAGGGCACTTCGTATCAAAGGAGTTGTTGTAGAAACTTCAAAAAGGGCTCATTTGATTTGAAATTGGAAGGGCTTGCGCCCTTTTTAATAGTCAAAAGTGATTGGAAGGCAACTAACCCCCCTTCCAAGCCCACCATTTCCCCAAACACATCCAATCAGCATTTTGAGATAGCAATTTTGTAACATAGTTGAAAGTTCTGCAAATTAGACCTTTGAGGATGATAACCCCATCAGAGCCCTCAGGACAAGGGTTGTAAGTTATGCCCTGGGGACATATAAGGTTTTTATAGAATGCCTCATTGTAGAAACTTCAAAACGGGCTCATTTGATTGGAAATTGAAAGGGCTACTGCCCTTTTTAATAGTCAAAAGTGATTAGAGGGCAACAAACCCTCTCGTGCTCAAGATTTCCCGAAACATATCCAATCAAAATTTTGAGACAGCCATTTTGTTCAACATAGTTGAAAGTTCTGGAAATTATGTCTTTGATGATGACAAACCCCTCACACCCCTCAGGGCAGGGGTAGTAGGTTACGCCCTGGGGGCATATAAGGTTTTTATAGATAGCTTTGTTGTAGAAACCTCAAAAAGAGCTCATTCAATTGGAAAATGAAAGGGCTAGAGCCCTTTTTAATAGTCGAAAGCGATTAGAGGAAAACTAACCCCCTTCTAAAACCCACCATTTCCCCAAACAAATCCAATCAAAATTTTGAGATAGCCATTTTGTTCAATGTAGTTGAAAGTTCTGGAAATTAGGTCTTTGAAGATGGTAACCCCCCTCCCCCCACACACACACTCCTCAGGGCAAGGGTTGTAAGTTATGCCCTGGGGGCACATCAGGTTTTTATAGATAGCGTTGTTGTAGAAACTTCAAAAAGGGGTCCTTCAATTGGAAATTGAAAGGGCTAGTGCCCTTTTTAAAAGTCGAAAGTGATTGGAGGGCAACTAATCCCCCTCTCATGCCCACCATTTCCCCAAACACATAAAATCAAAATTTTGAGATAGCCATTTTGTTCAATGTAGTTTAAAGGTCTGGAAATTAGGTTTTTGAGAATAACAACTCCCCTCCCTTACAATCCTCAGGGCAAGGGTTGTAAGTAATGCCCTGGGGGCATATAATGTTTTTATAGAAAGTTTTGTTGTAAAAACTTCAATAAAGGCTCACTTGATTGGAAATTGAAAGGGTAACTTCCCTTTTTAATAGTTGAAAGTGATTGGAGGGCAAATAACCCCCCTTGCATGCCTAACATTTTCCCAAACACATTCAATCAAAATTTTGAGATGGCCATTTTGTTCAACATAGTTGAAAGTTCTGGAAATAATGTTTTTGAGGATGACAAAATTTTGAGATAGCCATTTTGTTCAACGTAGTGAAAATATCCGGAAATTTTGAATTTGAGGATGAAAAACCACCCAAAACCCCAGAGCAAAGGTTGTAATCTATGCCCTGGGAGAATATAAGGTTCTTATAGAAAACGTTGTTTTAGAAACTTCAAAAAGGGTTCATTGAACTGGGAACTGAGAGGGCTAGTGCCCTTACTAATTCAAAAGCAATTGAAGGGTAAATGGCATCCCCCCCACACCCATCATTTCCCCAAACACTTCCAATCAACATTTTTATATAGCTATTTTGTTGAACGTAGTTGGAGGGCCTGGAAATTATGTCTGAGTATGACAACCCCCCCCCCCCCACACACACACAACCCTCAGGACTAAGACTGTAAGCAATGCCCTGGGGGCATATAACGTTTTTATAGAAAGCATTTTAGTAAAAAACTTCAAAAAGGGCTCATTTGATTGGAAATTGAGAGGACTATTGCCCTTTTTAATAGTTGAAAGTAATTGGAGGGAGAATCAACCCCCTAGCCCATGCCCATCATTTCCCCAAACATTTATGGTCAACATTTTGATATGGCTATTTTCTTCAACATAGTTGTAAGGTATTGAAATTATGTCTTTGAGGATGACAACCCTCCCTCCATAGCCCTCAGGACAAAAGTTGTAAGTTATGCCCTTGGGGCAAATAAGGCTTTTATAATTTTGTTGTAGAAGCTTCAAAAAGGGCTCATTCAATTGGAAATGGAGAGGACTGTGCATTTTTTATTAGTCAAAAGTAAGAGGGCAATTGCCCCCCCCCCCTAATGCTCACCACTTCCCCAAACACTTCCAATCAAAATTTTGAGATAGCCATTTTGTTCAACATATTTGAAAGGTATGAAGATTACGTCTTTGAGGATAACAATCCCCCCAGCCCTCAGGGCAAGGGTTGTAAGTTATGCCCAGGGGGCATATAAGGGTTTTTATAGAAAGCATGGTCATATAAACTTTGGAGGGGGCTCATTGGATTTGTAATCAGATGCTCTAGTGCTCTTTTAAAGAGTCAAAGTGATTGGAGGGCAGCTATCCTCCCTTCAAACACACACATGCACATTGTATTGTCCTGAAATGCATCTAATATAAATTTTGAGATAGCCATTCTATTCAAAATAGTCTAAATATCATATAGCAAGGCAATGGGGTTGAAACAAACACCAGAGATTAGGGGCAAGGAATATAAGTTATGTCCAGGGGTATTTAAGGTTTTTATGGAAGGGATGATTGTTTAACTTTAGAAAGGGCTCAGTCTTTTTCCCTGAAACAGACTATGTCAATATAAAACAAACAGAACTTAATTAAAAAAAACTTTCCACAATATAAGTTTTTCAAAAAAAAGTAAAGAACTCCATTAAACCAAAAATGAACAAAAATAGAATCAAATAATTTACTAATCATACTAATACCACAAATCAGCATCAATTAAAAATGAAACCCAAAGCAAACAGAAATTAAAATCAAACAGTTCATGGTAACGAACTGTAAGTAAGGAGCGACCCGGCTCAATGGTAACCGAAACTCTAGAAAACGGGTTTTTGATACCAATAGATATATCAAAAGAATCAGATTTAAATGCTGATTTCAAATATATAACTTTCATCAAGTTTAGAGCTACCCATCAAAAGTTACGCGCCTGAGAAAATTTGGCTGATTTTCAAAAAAAGGGGGAAAGACCCCCTAAAAGTTATAGAACCTTAATGAAAACCTTAATGAGAACCTTAATCATATTCAGCGTATCAGAGAACCCTACTGTAGAGGTTTCAAGCTCCTATCTACAAAAATGTGGATTTTTGCATTTTTAGGCAGAAGAAAGATCACGGATGCGTGTTTATTTGTTTGTTTGTTTGTTTTTTTTTTTTTTCCCCAGGGGTGATCGTATCGACCCAGTGGTCCTAGAATATCGTGGGAGGGCTCATTGGAACGGAAATTAAAAGTTCTAGTGCCCTTTTTAAGTGACCAAAAAAAATGGAGGGCAACTAGGCCCCCTCCCACGCTCATTTTTTTCCCAAAGTCACCCGATCAAAATTTTGAGATAGCCATTTTGTTCAGCATGGTCGAAAATATGATAAAAATGTCTTTTAGGATGACTTGATCCCCCAAAGTCCCCAGGGAGAGGGCTGAAAGTTATGAACTTTCCTCAATGTTAACATATAGTATTGGTTATTGGGAAGTATACAGACTTTTTCAGAGGAGATTTTTTCTGGTAGGTGGGGGAAGGAGAGGGTCGGGGGCTATATGGAAGGATCTTTCCATGAAGGAAGTTTTCATGGGGGAAGGGACATTGCTATGAAGGGGGCGCCGGATTTCCCAGCATTATTAAAGAAAAAGATCAGGAATTAAATAAAAAAAAAAACAAGTTTTTCAACTGATCAACTGATTGTGATTAAGAGGTCATTTTTAAAGAACTGGAAAAAAAATTTGAACTATAGTTTAAAGAGCAGGGTATTGACTAGGGGGCGAACCCCCTAATATACGTGTTAAAAATTTATGAATATAGAAGTTCGTTACGTAAGTTAATTCTAAGTTACGTATATTTATTACTAATAAAAACGTTCGTAAATAAAATTAAACAAGTTTCGAGAAAGCCATTTAACCAAATATAATATGCAAATTTTGTTTTAATTATTCATGTACGGTGAGCCAAAATCAAAACCTGCATTAATTCAAAAACGTTCAAAAATTAAATAAAAAAAACAAGTTTTTTTAACTGAAAGTAAGGAACGACGTTAAAACTTAAAACGAACAGAAATTATTCCGTATATGAAGGGGGCTGTCCCCTCCTCAACGCCTCGCTCTTTACGCTAAAGTTTGACTTTCTCACAACTCTATTTTTTTAAACAATAAAAAAACTTTAGCGTAAAGAGCGAGGCGTTGAGGAGGGGACAGCCCCCTTCATATACGGAATAATTTCTGTTCGTTTTAAGTTTTAACGTCGTTCCTTACTTTCAGTTAAAAAAACTTGTTTTTTTTATTTAATAAATAACAGAGTCAAACTCAAAACAAGCAGAAATTAATATGAGTAGGGTTCTAAACCCCTATGCTTTTTAAAAGCCGGCATATAATTTATACTTTACTGAAAATAATTTGTTTAAATGTTTTCATTTTATAACTTTAAGAAATCATACATTAATTAAGATTTTAAGGAATAAATATAAGCATATGTATATTAATCTGACAATGCACATTTTTTTTCAGTAAATTCATTTGAATTTTTTTTAGTAAAGTACAAATTATATTCTGGCTTTGAGAAAGCATAGGGGTTTAGAATCCTACTCATATTAATGAGTATAATCTAAAACGAAATAACCTAAAATTTTGATTTATACCTGAAACAAGATGACCTTATCATAAAAACAAGAACCTACCACTCAATGCAATTGTATGTGGTTTCATCAAACAAATAAAACTGAGTGAAAAATAAAAATAACATAAAACATATAAGTGCATTGATGGGAGGAGGATACAGAGTTATTCCCTTCACCCCATCCTAGATTTTGAAAATAACTTTTATGGTAATTTTAAATGAAATAATACATTTGCTTTATACTTTCATTGAAACCTTCATGAAGAAAAACTTTTGTGTCTCATGTTTATACATTTTGGTCTCATGTTTTGAAATGGAGAAACTACAATATTCATTAGCTGACATAATTATGACATATCATCATAGTAAATCCATGCAGGTGCGTTAGGTGACTGTGCTACATCAACTTAGCATTGGATTTTGAATTGTATTGGACATGGCAAATTTTTTTCTTAGTTCTACCACATAATAAGGGGGATGGGGAACTGGAATAAAGGAACCCTTATCAGTAATACGTAGGCTAAATATTTTTTTAATGTTTGTCACAAGTCTACAGCTTTTTCTGCTCTTAAAGAAACATCTCAAGAAACATCAGTATCGTTTTGGCGTCTGTTCAATGCAGTGCGATTCATTCCAATTTGGATATATTTAACCCATACCGTAATTGCAGCAAAAGAGACGGTCAATAAGCAATAAGTTGTTCTTCTTGTGTTTTGTTAAGTAGGGAATTGTTCTAGTGAGGTATAAAGAAAGGTGAAAAGAAGGAAAAAGGGAAAAAAAGTGTAAGGGATATGTAATATGGGGAAGGCAACAGTGTGTTTCAGTTTTAGAGCAGTACCAGAAAATATAGCCCAAGAGATTTTAGAGCTGGATATACATCGATGGCTAAAATCTCTAAACCTGAATGCTGGAAATGTGCGAGCGATAGATTCTGATGATTTTAGAAAGCTTGGCATAGTCCGTTTCACGCTGGCGTCCCCCATTATTGCAGATACAATGTGTGAACAATGGAAAGAAGAAGACCTAAAATTTAATTTCAATAACGAAAGATATCCTGTTACGTGCGATAGAGTAGGGAAAAGACCAGTTGTGGTTACTCTGAGGCGCGTACCGGGCGAGGCAACAGAGCAGGATCTCGCAGCGGTCCTTGCAGGCTATGGAGAAGTTTTGAATATCCGGAGGAAAAAATACGAAGGAATAGGACTAATTGAAGTTTTCACTGGCCGAGCCACAGCTTTGATGAATATAACAAAAAAATATTCCTCCATCAATCATGTGGAAAAATGAGAAAATATTCGTTCGTTACAAAACGCAACCCAAATTGTGCTTTATCTGCCATGAGGCTAGCCACGAAGCTGAGCACTGCCCAAAAAAGAAAAACTCGAACTGGATCAGTGGTTTGGAACCAAGAGAACAGTAGATCATTAACAGATCACCCCGATTTCCCCCCACTACCACCAAACCCCACGAATCACCCAAAGCAGCAAAACTTGCAAGGAATCACTCCAGTAGTTTCAAAAACGCCTGATTTTCGAACTCCAGAGATCCAAAAGCTTACCCCGTCACAGGCAGTAGATATGGTCCTACAAGCTGTAGGAAACTTAACCAACGAACAGACCACAAACCAAACAGAAGCAACCCCGGAAAGTAGAGAAAACAGGATAGCGGAGCCTAAAGGGGAAGTAACCAAAGAGAAACCAAAAAGAGAAATCCAAAGACTGATAGCGAAAAGAAAAGGCACAGAAAAGACTGAAAGCAGGGCATCAGTCCCTCCTGCCCCAGAAAAGAAAAAGGAAACTCCCAAAAGACAACTAAGAAAATTCTTCACTAATAGAAGAAAGTGAGAGGCCTGAAAAGAAAAAAGGGGCAAATATATCTGCAAAGAAATGAACCTGAACATAGGAACATTGAACTTAAATGGTTTAAAGCAGTTGAAGCGGCAAGAAATGTTTTTAGATTACCTAAAGAGATCAAACTGGGACGTCCTAGCCCTACAAGAACTAGACACTCTGAAAATAAAAAACTTACAAAATTTACAATACATGCTTTTCACCACAAGCACAACACATGACACAGGCTTCATTATAAAAGAGGAATTAGAAGTGAATCCACAGGATTTTACATATGAGGAAGATGGTAAAATATGCTCTATGAAAGTTAGTGGCCTGACCCTTGTAAATGTACACATGCCATCAGGCATCAATAATGCAAAGGAGAGAGTTTTTGTAACTGAGACAATACTACCAAAGTACACACCACCAAATGGAAAAATAGTCATACTGGGAGATTTTAACTGCGTATTAAGAGAAGACGACATTTCGGTAAAAAATAAGAATTTTGCATGTAGACCTATAAATGAAATGCTTAAAAAATTTATTCAGACTTACAGTTTACTAGATGTATGGATAGAAAAAAATAATAGCATATCTTTTACATGAGTGGGAACTTGCAGCGCAAGCCGTATTGACAGAATTATGTAACATCCGGAATGGAAAAATTAATTAGTCAAGTAGAACACGAACATGTAACTTTCTCTGATCACTATGCTGTGCGAAATGATTGTTGGAAAACAAACAAAAGATCAAATAATGAAGCCTGTTTTTTGGAAGCTGCACCCAGACTCACTTAAAGATAAGTGGGTAAGGAATCAAATCAAAGGAAAAATCCTGGATTTTACGGAAAAAGGAAAAAAATCAAAAAGTCAACTGGAGAAGTGGTTGAAGATGAAAAGGGAGATAGCAAATTTCATACAAAAATTAGAAAGACAAATAAAAGCAGAAAAAACGACACATGAGCATCACTTGAAAAGAGTTCTCACACAACTTAAAGCAGAAATAGATGGGAATGAAAACAGCACTATTATCAAGTATCAGGAAATTAAAAATGAAATAAAAAAACTGGAAATGAGTGTTTTGAACACTGGAAAAAAACAAATTGACTAAGCGAAATATATGAAGGGGAACAAATTAGTCTAGCAATGATCCAGAAAGCAAAAATAAAAGAGAAGAAAATATAATGAAACGTTTGAAACAAGATGATGGAAAAATAATCAAAGAAGAGAAACAAATCCGTGTGCAAGTCCGGGACTACTACCAAAAGATATATAAAAGAAAAGAATTTCTGGACATTGGAGGGTTTTTTTTTTACAAGGTTTCTGCATCACTAATGAAGTAGCCAACCATGAAAATGAACGTTTATGTAAGAATATCCTGGAACAGGAACTAAATCAAGCTCTGAAAGAAACAAAGAGCAGGAAAGCCCCAGGAAAGGATGGCCTAGGATATCAGTTTTACAAACTCTTTTATAGTGAAACATCTGAAATGCTTTTAGGGGCAATGAATGAAATGATAAAAAAAGGAGCAGACAAAACCCAAACACTAGCAGTGATTACTTTGGTCCCAAAAAAAGGAGACCCAGAGAAACTGGAAAATTGGAGACCAATTTCGCTATTGCCCTGTGATACTCAATTAGTTTCAAAAATATTGACTAATTGTCTAAAGAAGATTATTGGGAAGATATTAGGAGAGACTCAATACGGTGGGTTAGAAGGCCGGAAAATACAGCATATACTTAGAATGCTGAGAGATCTATTCCTGGAAAAAGAAGAAGAGCTTTTAAAACGTGAACTTTCGTGGATATTAATCTGCATAGATTTAATTAAAGCATGACTCGGTAGAGAGAGAAATATTATGAATTTTGATGAAAGAGAAATTTTCTTTTTGTAAAGAGTTTATAAATTTTTTTAAGAACGTATATTTAAATGCTACAGGCCAGATTGTTTTGAATGGAGAAAAGACGAGACCATTCCCCCTTGAAATTGGTTTAAGACAAGGAGACCCGAGCTCATTGTATCTTTTTGAGATTTACCTTGATCCTTTAATAAAATATATTGAAACACGTATTACAGGTATACCCATTTGCAAGGTAAAGGTACTCAAGTCAGCAGCTTATATAGACAACACAACTTTCTTAGCAAATGGATCTCAAGATGTACTAGAAGTAACTCAAGCCCTGAGATGGTATGAACAACATTATAAGGTTAAGATCCACAAGAAAAAGAGCAACATGCTACCTCTAAGTGATAAAGAAAAATGGAAAAAGAGCTTGGAAAATATTTCTTGGTTACCAGTTGTGATGTCGACGAAAATACTTGGAGTTAATATTAGCACAGAAGGAAACATGTGGCAGAAGGCATGGTCTAAGAAAGTAGCAGAAATTCAGTACATGCTAAATAGCAATGAAAAAAATTGGTCTTTGACAGTATTCCAAAGAGCAACATACATCAAAATGTATTGCATCCCCTGACTCCTCTATCTTGCACCTATAACCCCCCTCTCGGATTCCCTGGCGACAGAAATTGAGAAAGATATTTGGAGGTTTGTATGGCATGGTAAGGTTCAAAAACTAAACAAGGGAGTGCTCTAGCAACCTAAAGATAAAGGTGGAAATGGAGTTTTAGATTTTCGGTCAGCCTGCAAGAACCTCCTAATAAGAAATACCATTGACTCCCTAAATGGAGGAAATCATTCTATTTTAATAAGAGAGTGGCTAATAAAAGCACTGAATGAAGAAGATTTTCCAGAAACAAAGATCCCATTGTATGCACAAAACATTTTTAAAGTTATACAACAGGCAAAAGAAACTGGCCTGTTAGAAGTAGAGGAAAAAATGAAAAAACGTGAAATTGGAAATTTGCTGAAATTGACAGAAAATGAACCAATTTATCATGTAAAGGAAAAAGAACCTTTTATAAATTTTGAAACAGCATTTAGTAACCTCCATGCCTTCCCCATGGAAACAAGGGTGAGAGAAGTTATGTTTATGATAATACATAGGATTATGCAGTATAGAGATAGAATTGCGCGTTTTATTAGAAGTGAAATCCCAAGGTGTCACCTCTGTTCAAGGTGGTACTAGATGGACTATCTCATGAATTTTTGGAGTGTGAGAAGAATGAAAATATCTTTAATTTTGTTTTTGAGATAGGGGAAAAAATGGAGGATAAAAAGAAAAATATGGTGTGTTTTATAGTAGGAAATTTATGCCGGTATGTATGGAGTAGAAGAAAAAGGAAGGAAAAAATAAATATCGATATTTTTAAAAAGTTTTTGGATAAAGAACTAGATTTTTTGAGAATAAGTAATAGATTTGAGAAATATTTTGAAATGAATATTTATTAAAATATGTTTTATATATTTAGTTTTTTTATAATTTTTTAATTATATATTTTATGAATATTTAATTTATTTTTTTTTTGGGAGTTTGAGCAGTTGAAAAGGGCTTTTAGAAATTGAAGAATTGAAGAATTGAAAAAAAAAAAAAAAAAAAAAAATTAAAAACTGTCTAAGTGTTGTGTTTGTATGTTTGTGTAAGATGATGTTCAGACAAAGTTTTTTATTTGGGCGCTTTTGAGAAAGGAGAGAGAGTAAATTGGGAGGATGGGATTATAAGGTAAACAGAGGGATTTTGGAGGCAAAATAAAGTATTTTTTTTGGAGTTTGATAGTTGGTGCCACAGTGGAAGGGGTACCCTATACCGGAAGAGCACCCTGCAAAGGGACTAGGCAGATGTTGTAATAATGTTGGTTAATTGGTTATAGAATGCCCCCAAATGAAATCTGTAAAATATTAACTGCTCAAATTTATAGTTTGGTTGTTATGATAAAGTAAAGTTAACAAATTTTGTAGGTTTTTTTTTTTTTTTTTTTTTTTTTTTTTTTTTTTTTTTTTTTTTTTTTTTTTTTTTTAGCGTAGGTGGTACATAAATGTAATTATTAGTTTCGGAAATAAAGAAGTTAGTACCACTGAGAGGAGAGGAGGTGGGATTAAAAAAAAACAAAACCTCTTAGTATCAGAAAAGAGCACCATTTGGTTTCTTACTATGACAGGTATCATTCTAGTTTAGCTACTTTTTGCTATCTTGGAAAGGGGTTAGGTTAGGAAAATGAAATTTTCAGCATTGAATCCAGGGCCAAAAGTATACTCTGGGAAGGCATTGCAAAGCTTCCATGTTAACAAACTTCTGATTGAGAAGTCTTAGAAATTTCCCTATTTGAGAGGTCTACCTATTGAAATTTTGATAAAACAACATCTTACCTTAATTTTCAGTTTCTTTTTCTTTGGTTTTAGTTCTGAAAATGCAATTCTGGTTATTTGAGTAGAATTTCAATCCCTATAATTTTTGTTTTCAAAGTTTAGGAAATGTGTGTGGATCTTTGAAACCTCATAAATTGGGATTGAGCAGAGTTGTGAACCTAAAAACAGGTTTGTTGTAGCCTACTTCATTTAAGCAGAAGATCTATCTTGCAAGGTTTCATTTTTATAACATAGATTTGTAAAGATCATCAGAGGTCATGGCCCTCTAAAGAGAGAAAGAAAGGAGGTAGTTACTTCAAAATACATTCCCTGGACACACTTTAGTCTGTAGACCCATCCCTGAAAGTTTCATTTTCCTAAACTAATCCCTTTCCAACACAAGAAAAATTAGCTAAACTAGAATTGTACCCTATGACAATCCCCCTAATGATCCCATATATAGCTCTGACAGTATATTTTATTATTATCAAACACTGTTAAATGTGACAGGCTCTTTGTTGAGACGTGTCTTGTGTAGTGTATTGACTTAATACAAGCTGAATGTTTCTTTTTTTTTAACAAGAAATTTCTTAATGCAAAAAGTGCCAGTTGCAAAAAACAAGAAGGCAAAACTGGCTTATAATAAAGGCTATTGAAAATTGTACCAGCTAGTTTTAAACAACAACAAGAAGAATCTTTTTCTAAATTGACCATTCTTCTATTGTTGTCACTTATTCTCACAGCCTAGGCTATATGTACATGTGGCCTATGTGAATTTCATTTTTATGCAAGCAAATCATTTGTTGGTTTAAATTTATGGTAAATTTGCAGAGGGTCATATAATTTAGCTAGGATGAAAGTGAAAGTCATTTGATGCCTTTTTTATGCTCTTTAGTAATTGAATAAATGCTTCTGGGGCTAATTAAACATCTTGGGCCCTTAAAAGAGTCCCAGAGGTATTTTATACAAATTATGAAAGAGCATAAAATGATGTTTCCACTTTCATCCTAGCTAAATTATATAGCCCAATGCAAATTTACTATGAAGTTTACCCCTGCCAATGTACAAATATAGACCCTTAATTGTCAACAGTAAACTTTGAATCAGCATTATTTATAGTTGACAGCATTCAAAAAATGCACACTTAAATTGAAATGATAGGAAAACAGTTTAGATTTGAGTGGCCTGATGAATAAGGTTTGAATTGTTATACATCAGTATTTTTGGAACATATTACTGTTGAACAACTTATTTATAAACTAGTGATGTGTTTTTGACAACTTTTCAATAAACTTAACTAGAGTTGATAAATTCTTTGTGTGGTTACAAAAATGGAAGGTATAAATTCAGAATTGGTCCTCCTGATAAAGAGACATGTAAAGAAAACAATTCTCACTTTAAAATAAGCATAATGATCCTAGTTAACATATTATCCAAGGGGAGAACCTTTATCATCAAGTCTTTACTCTTTTTTCCTTCTTTTTCCAACTTAAAAGAAAAAATTTTCAATTTTCTCTACCCTAGAAACGCATTGCATAAATCTTTTGAAATTGCTGCTATAAACTGCCAAATAAATTGTTCTATAGATAGCATTCATCCCAGTCATTGTTCATTCCATTTTTTTTTATAAGCAGTGGCAAAAACACAAAATATTAATACAGCCTAACCTCACTTCACAATCAATGGACTCACTTGACCAATGGCCAGGATGAGCGCTAGGTAAATGCTATCTATAAGAACCATTTATAGGACAATTTTATAGTGACAATTTCAAAAGATTCATGCATTGTGTTTCTAGGATGGAGAAAATTGAAATTTTTTCTTTTAAGTTGGAAAAAGAAGGAAAAAAGAGGAAAGACTTGACAATAAAGGTTCTCCCCTTGGATAATAGGTTAACTAGGATCATTACACATATTTTAAAGTAAGAATTGTTTTCTTAGCATGTCTCCTTATCAGGGGTACCAATTCTAAATTTTTACCTTATATACCAAATGAAATACCATTGGGGCCCCTTTAAGAGCTCAAGATGAAATTAGCCCCAGGTACAATTATTGAATTATGAAAGAGCATAAAAAAAGCATCAAATGATGTTTTCACAGTATTTGTTTAGCCTTGTGACACCTGATAAGGAGACATGTTAAGAAAATAATTCTTACTTTAAAATATGTATAATGATCCTAGTTCTTATATTATCCAACAGGAGAACCTTTATCATCAAATCTTTCCTCTAAAAATCCTCTAAAGAGAAAAAGTTTCCAAATATCACCACGTTTTTAATTCAATGCTTAAGTCTTTTTAAATTGCCGCCTAATAAGTTCTTTTATAGATAGTGTTCATGCTGGTCTTTTTAATATTTTTTTTTAAAGAGCAGTGGCAAAGGGCGAACAGCAGTGGCGTAAATACAAAATATTAATAGCAGTGGTTAGGTTAGGTTACAAAAGATGCACGGAATTTCTATAATTTCAATTTACCACTACTTTTTCTTTAAACACGTTTTTTGACACAGGTGCTAAATGCTATCTACAAAACAACTTATTTGGCAGCAGTTTACAGTGGCAATTTCAAAAGACTTGAGCATTGAATTAAAAACGTGGTGATATTCGGAAACTTTTTCTCTTTTGAGGATTTTTAGAGGAAAGACTTGATGATAAAGGTTGGATAATATAAGAACTAGGATCATTATACATATTTTAAAGTAAGAATTGTTTTCTTAACATGTCTCCTTATCAGGTGTCACAAGGCTAAATAAATACCGTTTTCACTTCTATCTTAGCAAATTTGTACAACTGCAAATTTACCAAATTTGTTACAATTCCTGATAACACAGAAAAATTTTTTATTTTAATATTTGGCCACAGTTAAAATGTTGAGACATTTAAAAATACGGTAAAATTCTACTTTAGCTACTTCCGGCTATCTTGGAAAGGGGATAGGTTAGGAAAATGAAACTTTCAGAGATGGGTCTACAGGCTAAAGTATTTCCTGGGAATGTATTTTGAAGTACCTACCTCCACTCCTTCTCCCTTTGGAGGGTCCTGAAATTTGCTTACATGAAAGGTCTATACCTATTAAATTTTTGACAGAATAATATTTACCTTAATTTTCAGTTGTCAGTTACTTTTTCTCTGGCTTTAATTCTGAAAATACAATTTCTGTTATTTCAGTTTAATTTTAAAGTTTTAGGTAGGCATATTTTTAAAACCTTAAAAATTGGGATTGAGCAGTTGTGAAGCTAAAAATAATTTTGTTGTACTTCATTTAACCAGAAGATCTATTTTAAAAGGTTTCACTTTTATAACACACAGATTTTTAAAGGTCATCAAAGGTCAGGATCCTCTAGAGGGAGGAGTGGAGGTAGGTACTTCAAAATATCTTCCCAGGACATACATTATCCTGTAGACCCATCCTTGTAAGTTTCATTTTTCTAACCTAAACCCTTTCCAAGATAGCCAAAAGTAGCTAAAGTAGAATTTTACCTAAAAATACTGTTAACTTCTTCAAAAAGCTGACAAGAACATGACAAAAAAAGTAGGCCTAGTTCAAATTTCAAGTTCTACTGTGCTCATGGGACAATTACTTTGAACCTAAGAGCGAAAACCATCAGCCAGAATTACTTTCCACTAGCATTTTGGTTTTGCTTCCAGTCTCATCAATTCTTGTCTTACAAATATTGGTCTAACAGCTTTCTGCTAGTTCAAACAATGGAAATTATATATAGAAAACTAAACTTTCTTTTTCAGCTCCCTGAAAAAGGCCCCTAGTTTTTTTTAAGAAATGTTTAAAACGATTGAAAGAAGTGCACATGATTGAGCATAAGATAAAATACTAGAAATTACTAATAAAATGCTAGAGTCCGCCATGTTCAATATTTTTAATGATCATTTCTTCATTGATTTTCGCATGCACATACGCTGAAATCCCTAAAAACAAGTGTGGGAAAAAAATCTTCGTTTTCAAATTTAGCCGTAATTGCTTTAGATGCCTTAATACTGGATATTTTCCAAGTGCATGGAAAAGGGGCCAAGCAATTATGATCCCAAAACCAGGAAAGGACAATTCAAAACTGGAAGACCAGCGGTTCATAACTTTGCTCCCAGTTTTAGGGAAAGTATATGAACGGCTTGTTAAGAAAAGACTTAACTATGAAGTAGAAAAAAGGGGTGGTCTTAAAGATATACAATGCGGCTTCAGGAAAAACAAAAGTACCATAGAAAATTTGCTTTGCTTTAAACAGGATGCTTTATATGCTCTCCAGAATGGACTTGTAATGATTGCAGTTTTCCTTGACGTCAAGGGCGCGTTTGATAACATTGTACATAGACAAATTTTGTCAGGAATAATTGAGGCTGGAATTAGAGGTAGAATGTTGCTGCTAAGTAAAAATTATCTTGAAGACCGAGTAGTGACAGTGAGAGTAGGAAATACAATGTCAACAGCCCTAGTAAGAGGAAGAAGGGGAGTACCTCAAGGGTCAGCCTTAGGACCTGATTTTTACAATATGGGAGAGTATAATATCCCTATTGGAGAAGGAGATTCAAACGCGGGAATTTTCGCTGATGATAACACTTTGTGTGTTACGGCAGGGACATTGGAAGAGGGAATCAAAGCTATTTCAGAAGTATTAGTGCAAGTTGAAAACTGGGCGACTGATATTGATCTCAAATTTTCAACACATAAAACAAAAGCCATGTTAATAACTCGGAAGAAAACGAAAGTTACCCCAATAATTAGATTTTATGGCCAGCAGATTGAGTTTGTGAGTGAAACAAAGTTCCTGGGTGTGAATATAGAGAAAAATTTGAATTGGAAACCACATATTGAAATGACCAAGGCTGCATGCGTTAAAAGGCTGAATCTTATGAAGATGCTTACAACTGTTAGCTGGGGGCAAAAACCCAGTTTTATGATGGAGTTTTATATAAAATATATTAGGTCTAAGATAGAATATGCTTCTGTAATTTATTCCTCAGGCAGTGACACAACCCTAGCAAAGTTGAATTCCGTACAGAATGCAGCTATACGCATTGCCTTTGCAGCTAGAAAGACTACCCCTATTGTGTTTTTAATGTCAGAGTCAGGACTTGAAAGCCTGGAAACCAGGAGAAAGGTAAATGTCCTGAAATATATCAAAAAATTGTGGACAGCAGATAATACAAACCCAGTTAGATCAAGAATAGTTAAACCAGGAAAAATTGTTAAATCAAATAAGTTTAAAAAGAGAAACCAGGAAAATATCTTTGAAATGTCTTGCCGTATCAGTGAACAGTTTGGAGTGACACTAAAAATGACAGATATGTTAAAAGTTCCAGAAATTGCATTACCTGCTCCTTGGGAGACAATTAAGCTACATTGCAATCTTAAGTTTGAAACGAATGGATACCATGATTCCAGGATAAACTTTAAATTAATGATGGCAGAGAAATACAGGGGATTCCTTGATATTTATACAGACGGATCTAAGAAAAGTAACCCAATTCCTGCAGTAGGGGCTGCCTTTGTCATTCCATTGATACAAGTGTCAAAGTCATTTAAACTGCATTCAGAGGCAACAATCTTCCAGGCTGAAGTAATAGCCATAAAGGAAGCAATTGTATTTGCCAAAGAAAATCTTAGCAACCAAAGAAACATTGTATTGTTGTCAGATTCAAAAAGTGCACTGGAGGCACTCGCCAATTTTGATCATAATGGGAAAATTTCAAGAGAAGTTGTATTGTGCTACACGGAAATAGTATCATTAATGTCAACAGCAGACATATGTCTTCAGTGGATCCCAGCCCATGTTCAGATTTTGGGGAATGAGAGTGCCGACACAGCTGCTAAAATGGCATGCGAAACAATAAATGTATTTACTAGTGGTTCAACTCCTAGATCTGCAATGCAATTAGATCAATTGATACAATCAGTAAGAACGTATGATTTTGAGGATAGCAGAAATCAATCAGGAAATTGGTTTGTTACCCAAAAAGTAGCAAGAAAGTTTGAGAGGCATGTGTACCAAGGATTAAGTAGGAAAGAGGGAAGATTAGCATTTCGTCTTAGATCAGGCCATGCAGATACAAAATTATACAGGGCAAAGTTTTATGGAGAGTCAAGTAACTGTGAGTTTTGTGACAAAGAAGAAAGTCTGGTACATCTTCTTATAGATTGTGATAAGTACACTCTCCAAAGACAGCATATCAAGGCCTTTTTTCATGAAAGAAGAAAACAGTTGAGTGTAAATTTGATTTTGGGAGGATTTGCAAATGATAGTGACAATATACAAATCCTAAAGCTGGTTGTACAGTTTATAACTGCCATTGGGAGAGATAGGACAATGTGATGGGAAGAATAATTATGATTAATTAATGTGACAGAGCAGATTATTGATGATTGACTAACTAAAGTGGGATCCAGATTTATTGAAAGAAGACCCAAGTGACCGAGCAGTCAAGAGGGGTCTTTAATTCGTTCATCATCATCATCGATGCCTTAATACGCAGTTGCTTTGATGGAAAACACACTACAATTGACCAAATCATAGGCAACGCACTAGTAATGCATAAGTAATAGGTGATGCGGGCACAATGCATTTTTTTATATTTTTTTTTAGCAAAAATAAAGACAAATAACTTTCAAAGCATAAAACTACCATGAATCACTAACAATAAAGAAAATACAACTCAAAACGAGCAGAAATCAGAGACAACGCTATAGCGTTGCTTATAGTAAAGGCCGTAAGGATCCAATCTTTCATTATTATTATTTTTTCCCAGAGGCACTTCACATGGAACAGCTTGTCACATAAACTTCAAAAGGGATCTCATTTGATTGGAAATTGAGATTTTGAGTGCATTTTTTAAGAGTCAAAAGTGATCGGAGGACAACTAGCCCCCCCCCGTCCTTCTTTTCTCAAATGTATCCCATAAAAATTTTGAGATAGCCATTAAAAACTGTTTAAAGATCATATAACAAAAACCTTGGTGTCGAAACAAGCCTCCAGGACCCGGCGGCAGGCGTTGTAAGTTATGCCCAGGGGGCATTTATGGTTCTTATGGAAGGAATGTTCCCATAAACTTCAGAGAGAGCTCATTTGATTGGAAATTGAAAGTTCTAGTTCACTTTCAAAGAGTCAAAAGAGATCGGAGGGTAACCAGCCCCCCCCCCCATAGACCTTTTTTCCCAAATGCATTTTTTCCAAAGGTCAGAGGGCAATTAGCCCCCACCCTCCACGCTTTTTTTCATACCTTATATGTCCAAGGGCATAACTTTAAACCCTTGTCCTTAAGGCTGCGTTTTGAGGGTTGTCATCTTCAAAGACATAATTTCCGCATCTTTTACCTATGTTGAACAAAATGGCTATCTTAAAAATTTGCTTGGATGTTCGGGGAAGTAGTCGGTCTGGGAAAAGGGTTAGTTGCCCTCCAATCACTTTCGACTATTAAAAAGGGCACTGGCCCATTAAATTTCCAATCGAATGAGCTGTTTTCGAAGTTTCTATGAAATAAATAGCCATTTATAAATATCTATTATATGCATTTCAGGAAAATATGAGTCTTGGGGGGGGGGTGTATTCACCCTCCGATCACTCTGAATCTTCAAAAAGGCCTTAGGACCTTTTATTACCCATCCAATGTGCCCCCTCCAAAGTTTATATGGTCACTCTTTCCTTATATACCTATATTTCTATATATAATTGAATGAACTCTTTTCGAAAATTCGACTTGTTCTCAAGTTGATTTGAGCTGTTTTCGAAGTTTCTACGACAAAAAATGGCCATCTCAAAATTTTTATCAGATGCATTTGGGAAAACTGTAAGGGTCTTTTGGGAGGAGAGGGTATCTACCCTCCAATCACTCTGAATCTCAAAAAGGGCACTAACACTTCTGACTAGGAAATACAATGAGCCCTCTTTGAAGTTTATAAGACCACCCTTTCTATATAAACCTTAAATGCCCCCAGGGCATAACTTACAACCCTGGCCCTAAGGGCTTTGAGGGGGGAGGGGGTTGTCATCCTCAAAGACATTATTTCCAGATCTTTCAACTATGTTGTACAAAATGGTTATCTCAAAATTTTGATTGAATGTATTTTGAAAAATGGTGAGCAAGGGACGGGGGTCTGCTGCCCTCCTATCACTTTCAACTATTAAATAGGGCTGTATCCCTTTCAGTTTCCAATCGAATGAGCTCTTTTTGAATTTTTTACGACAAAAAATGACCATCTAAAAATTTTTATTAGATGCTTTTCAGAGAAATACGAGGTGTGGGAGGTATCCACCATCCGATCATTCTGAATTTTAAAAAGTGCACTAGAATATATGATTTCTAATCAAATGAGCCGATTCTACAGTTTTTACGATTAGCCTTTCTATATATATATACCTTACGTGTCCCCTGGGTATAACTTATAACCCTTGGGCTGAGGGCTGTGGAGAGGTTGTCATCCTCAATGACATCATTTCCGGGTCTTTCAGTTAAGTTGAACAAAATGGATATATAAAAATTTTGATTGGATGTGTTTGGGGAAATGGTGGGCGTGGAAGGAGGGGGGGGTAGCTGCCCACGAATTGCTGTCGACTATTAAAAAAGAGGCTAGCCCTTTTAATTTCCAATCAAATGAGTCCTTTTCGAAGCTTCTACGACAAAAAATGGCCATCTGAAAATTTCTATCAGATGCATTTTTGGAAAATATGAGTTTTAGAGGGGGGGGGGGGGGTATCCAACCTTCAATCACTCTGAATCTCAAAAGAGCACTAACACTTCTGATTGCAATTAGCCCCCTCCAAAGTTTATAAGCCAACCCTTTCTATATAAACCTTAGATGCCCCCCGAGCATAATTTACAACCCTTGCCCTAAAGGTTGCGGGGGGGGGGGGGGTTGTTTTCATCCTTGAAGATATAATTTCCGGATCTTTCAACTATGTTGAACAAAATGGTTATCTCAAAATTTTGATTGAATGTGTTTTGGGAAATGGTGGGCGTGTGAGAGGAATTAGTTGCCCTCCAATCACTTTCAACTATTAAAAAGGGCAATAGCCCTTGCGATTTCCGATCGAATGAGTCCTTTTCGACATTTCTACGACCACTCCTTCGATACAAAGTGCTCTGGTCTAAACAAAATAAATTAATAAATAAATAATTCATTTTGCCCACTTTGTTCGTTTTAGGTTTCATTAATCGGCCATTTGTGGTATTTTTGCGCTTGGAAGATTATATGACTTCATTTCAGCTTATTTTTGGTTTAACGGAGCTCCTTACTTTTCTTTAAAAAAATCATTTTGTGGATAAATTTTATTAAATTATTACTAACAAAGAATAAATGAAAACTATAACGGAGAGAAATAAAAGAAACAATCATAGCAAACAAAAATACAACAGGTGCTAATATAATTGAATAAAATAATCTTAAAACGGGTAAAGCTTAAATTAAATATTCAAATCAAGTTTAAATCGAACAAAATTTACTACAAACAAGAGTTCGACTGCTGACCTCTTCCCTAACTGTAAAAGTCCAAAGCCTACATTTGGGCTTCGCTGGAAACGAACTATTTTACACATACGTTCTTTTGTATTTACAACATAGAAAAAAAATTGAAAATTACTGTGAAATAAAATCTAGTAACTGACAAGCTTTCAGCAATTAATATCAATACAAATCAAAAATTAAGTTTAATTTTATTAGTTCTTTCCATGACTGTTCTAGAGATATGTAGTTTTCAGTAAAGCGCCAATAATGCAATAGGCTCTAGACTTTTACAGTTAGGGAAGGGGATTGTAACCAAAGTCTCTTATTCACTTATATTTATTTATTACCTGTTGAATGTTTGCTTGCTATGAATTTACTTGCCAGTTTATTTCATTTCTCCAGTTTTCATGTCTCTAATATAAGAGCTAAATATCTAATTCTGATTTCATAGATCTAATTAGTAGCTTTTTCTATCTTCTAATTGAATTTGAATTTCAAATACGCCCTTCTGAAAACCATATCGCCCAAATACACCCAAAGCAAATACGACCTTCTGAAAAACAAATGCTGACGCGATCATTCGACAATTAGCATTTAAAGGATGTGTTTTGATTTAGTTCAACATCCTTTGATACTAGTCACAAGTAAATGTAGTATCCAGGCGTGCAAAAAGTGGGGTAGTATAGTAGATATCCTACTTGGCTGTTTTCATGGACTGGTGAAATTTATTGGCATATTTTGTCAGAAAATGCTACTGCTTCCACTATCCCCAATTTTTTCGGACCCTCCCCCAAAAGAATTATGTTTACCACCTTCCTGCCCCCCCCCCAAAAAAAAAATCAGACCCTAAAAATTATCTTTCGACCAGGGTTGCCACCCCTTGTGACTATCACTTTACTTGACATAATTTTTTCACTACTTTCAAAAATCTTTGTCTCAATTATTTACTATCTATCAAAAACGAGACATATATAATTGAAATATAGACCTTTTCAAAAGGTTATAATATTTTACTAAGTTTTGTTGTGAGTTGTGGTAAACAATTTTATTTGAACCCGTTTATGCTCGGTGTAATTCTGATCATTGATGCAAAGAGGGTTATTTTACCACCTAAATCGTGAGTTTTAATTCTTTTTTATATTCAGTTTAACTTTAAATTTTCGGTTTAAAAGTTAGAATGAAAAATCATTCCAAAATTTAAAAGATATATTTTGCATGACCATAAAAAAATCAAAGCTTGGTACCTACGCAGAGAGGGTGGGGGGTCTAATGGTAAATTCGGAGATATTTTAATTACTGAGCAATGAATTAGGTGAACATACCACTAGATGTTTTTTATGCTCTTTAAAAATATAATAGTCGTTTTACTCGGAAATTCAATGGAGTTTTTAACATAATACTTTTTTCTCTTTTTTCTGGCTATAGAAAAGGGTTAAGAGATTGATAAAAAACCATTTGATTATAACTTCATTTTGTTGAAGTTATATAATCAAGACGCTATGATTCATCATAATTCAATTGGAAAATAAATCATAGATCTTTTAAAAATTGTCATAATTACTTTCGGTTGGTAGCGTTCCTCTTGTTTAAAACCGTGTACCCGTAAACTGAACCAACAGTGATAAAATCAAAAACCAGAAAAAAAATCATGGGAAATATATAATTTGGCTTATGTATTTGAGTATTAAGGGGCCAGGGCTAAAGTATAGTACAGCTGAAGTAAAAATGTGTTAACTACGATTATTCTGCCAATTATGAAGTAAGGATTGTTTCTTAACATTTTTTCTTTTAAACATCCCCAATTTAAGGCTCCTATGAATTTGTTGGTCTAAGACGGGTAATTTAAGCTGCTGGGAATTAACTCCAGAGCTTAAAATGTCTCCTTGGAAGGTATTTTCAAGTTCCTATCTCTACTTCTTCCGTACATACCTTTCAAGTGCTTAGAAAACTACATACTGACAAGTACTGTACCTTTACATCTTTCTGTAATTTTAATTTTAGAGTCTTATTTTATTTTATTCGTTGTTTTGAACATAATATATTAATAATTGAATGCTTAATAGATTAAAAGAATCGATTCTCTGTTCCTGGAATCCATCACTGTAAAAAATTCTGTTGAAATTTGCTCCATTTGGTGTGTAAAAGTTAAGTACATTTCATATACCTCAAAAATTTAATTCTTCATACTACCTTTTACCTTCAAATATATACCCCTCTTCCTCCCTTCACCATTGCCTTTCTTGTAAGTTTCTGCTCTAATATTTTGGTGGGTTTCTATTTTTAATTGAGTATTTCAACCACGGATTACTATCTTTTTACAGTATAGGAAAGCTGCTAAGTAGGTGAATGAAACTCTACGGAACAGATATTCTGCTTAATTTAGGGCATTGGAAATTTGTTTCAGTACCTAGACCTATCTCCACAAGTTCTAATGCTAAAATTATTATTGACCCTGTATGAAGGTGTATCAGAGTCAGGGAATAGGAAATTAAGACGGAAGCAATCCCCAGAATATAATTTATTAAAAGTGGCATATAAAAAGTAAAAATTAAAAGTAAAAAGTAAAAGTAAAAATTTAATTATTAGTTCCGGATAGTTTTCTTGTGAAATTTTGCATTATTTTGGGACTTATTTTTTATGATCTGTCAGTCTTTATTTTTTACTCTAGTGCCAGATATTTATGTTTGAAGATTGATCAGACGGTTTGTGGAAATGAACTGTAAATAAAGAGAAACCCAACCCAACAGTAACCAAAACTCTGAAAAAAGAGGAATTACAAAACAAAATGGAGTTGTTTTCGTTTTTGATTTTTTTTTACCGGTTGGTGTCTCTCTACCAGAATACAGCCAACCTCTGTTAAAAAATGTGTTAAATTACTGCCGTAAATTTAACTCGAAAAAAGTATGTTTGCTACATACTAAGCACAAGTCTTTCGAACTCTCAGGGACAGAGACCCCCTGATAATTTCCAATCAAGATGATTATTTGAATTAGATCTTCCATTCCGATTTTGTACCATAGTTAAGAAGGAGTTATAAATGTTTACAAAGCTATATCCAGCTTTTCCTTTTACCTCCAAAAGGTACTTTTACCATGGAATATTCCAAATATACTAAAAAAAAAAATATTGATGACCACGTCAAAATGAAGTCAGCAGGTGTAAAGCAACTTTAAGCTAATGATCGAGTTGATTCTTAGTTAATTTATTATTTTTCAAAAGCGTCATTTTCCTTATCAATAGATTTTTCATACTGATCTTCCCATTATTTTACGCTAGAAACCCATGATGTCCCAAAGGAAACGTTTGATGATTGATAACGATGTTGTTTCTGATTGGAAATTTCAGAAGGAATGGGTAGAGAGGCGGTAGCTGCAACTTCCTGGAAACTTTGCAGATTCATAGACAAACTTTTGAATAATTTCAATTTGCACTTTTTTATCTATAAACAGGTTGAACATAATCAATGAAAGGACTGATATTACGGGGAATATGTTTGATACTAGATCAGTTGAATTGACGATCGAAAATTATGACCAGCATAGGCATTTGCCTGATCTTGAGGATTCAAAGGGTTTTCAGAATTTTCCATAAATCCAATTCTTGACCAGTACAAAAATAGTTAAAGCATGTTTCTTGTTATAGCATAGTTAAAGCATAGTTAAACCATGTTGTAAATGCAGATCCAAAACATTTCTCTTTTAATATACTGCTAAAGGTTTATTTATTTTTTGAGCAGCTAGCACTATATGATGCCCTTCCTAAAGGCTCACGCTCTTATTGTGCTGTGTGTGCAAGACGTCATGCGAATCCCTTGTCAAAAGTATGGGCAGTATTGTAAACACACGTACTCATGGCTGCAATATGAGTTCCGGCAATCGGTGCATTGAGTTAGTTAGCCAGTGGTAAAGGCCCCTCTCCTAATGAAACATGTAAGCCAATCATTTAAGTGGCTTTGGATTTCCAAGGAAGAAATGACATTTCTTCTGCACAACCAATCATCCTTATAAGCTGAAATTGCATTGAATTAGTGAAGTAGTAGAGGCAAATCAAAGTAACAAATGGAAGTAAAAAAAAAATCACAGAAAATAAGACATAAGTGACTTTGGTTGTGGCTTTAAAATACTATTATTAAGGTGGCAAAATAGCACCTTGCTTGCCCCCTTGTCTACCGAGAGACAGCGATTTCCAAACGGAGAAAAATTAAGATCATATGAGAGAATATCACACTCATAGCTAGTAGAGAAAGCTTAATTCTCACTTTTAGATTTTCCTTGATGTCTGGATCTTTCAATTATGCTAAGTAAAATAGCTGACTCAAAATTTTGATTGGAAGTGTTTTGGAAAATTATGGGCGTGGCGGGGGGCTGGTTTCCCTACAATTGCCTTTGACTCATAAACAGGTCACTAGAGCTTTCATTTTCAATGGAAATTATAAGCTTTCTTGGGGTAACTTACAGCCCTTGTCCTTGGGCTCTGGGGAGATTTATCAAGCCCAGAAGCATTTTGTTACCATCCCATAACATTTTACTCTTAAAAAGGGAACTATAACTTTCAATTTCCAATCAAATGAGCCTCCTCTAAGGTTTATACGATCACCCCTTCCATAGAATTTTTTATAAAAAATAAACTCACGAAGAAAGGAAGAAAACGAGAACAATAAACAGCCAGTGAAAAAATTGAAAAATTATGCAAATATTTCGGTCAAGACCTCCGCTCGAACGTCCTCAGTGCCGAATAAAACTGATAGAAATAATAAAAAACCAAACCTTAAAACAAAACACAAAACTAAAATAGGATTACCCTTTCTCAGTAATGGTGTCCAATAAATGACGAATATTTTCAAATTAAATCTAAAAGTGAGAATTAAGCTTTCTCTACAAGCTAATGAGTGTGATAGCCCCTCATATGATTGTACTGTTTCTCCACGTGGAAATCCCTTTCTCTTGGTAGACAAGGGAGCAAGCTATGTGCTATTTTGCCACCTTAATAACTGTATTTTAAAGCCACAATCAAAGTCACTTATATCTTATTTTCTGTGTGTTACCTTATTGATTTGTCTTTCATTGGTTATGCGGATAACTTACTGAACCTGAGCCGGTTTCTGCGTTGGCTAGATAATAATGGCAAATATTATGACGAAGGTATATTTGAAACTGATCGTCGCCTGAATGCGGTTTTGCCGAATCTGTTTTTCCAAAAACGGGAGAAAAACGAGTTTGAAAATTTTGACATTTGTATCTCAGAATCGGCAATAGCTAGAGCGTTGATTTTTGTTTCAAAATTAAGAAGAAAAATCGCTTATATATTTGTGCTTATTTTTATTGGTCTAAGGTGAGCCTTTCCTGAGATAAAACGGAATGAATATCAGTTACGGCAAAACCAAGTGAAAATTTTGGAACATAGGTAAGATATGGCAAAACGGAATCGGCTCAGCATGAATTAGAAATGCGACTTTCGGCAAAACATATTTCATCTGATAGACAAATTTTAATTTCGACAATTAACTGGGAGTTTTACAATAAAATGTAACAAAAGATCAGTGGGAGGTCTCACTTAGCAACAAGCTTCTTGGAATTTCTGGTTTTAACCTTCGGAGCATTAACGGCTGAGGCTGCTTTGGGACACGCTGTGATTTCAGCTGAAGTACTAGGTACCTCAGCTGTGTTACAACTTCTAATAAGACTTTTCACATATGCCAAATCTACTGCTGGCATGAAACGGTGAAGCGATTCTACGTCTTTTATTTTTGCTGTTGGCAACTCAACTACTGTACTAGAAGGTACAGGAGGCAGCAACCTTTCCAAAACATTCACTGCTGACACATTGGGCAATGGCCTCCTTGGGCTAGCCTCTGGTGCAATCAGCGCTACAGAAGGAGTAGTATCCGCAAACGAAGTTTTGTAGAACACCCTTTTGCATAGTCCTTGCTTAAACTGTAGTAACTTCACCTTTGAAAATGGCACTAAGCTATACTTATAGCATTTGGACGTTTTGGCGTAATCAAAAAACTTCTGTTTGGTCAGTTGAATAATGACAAACGGGTCACGGGGCCGAACAATCAAAAGCTTTTTTGTCAAGTCTAGTAGCGAAAAGACTTCCTTGTGCTTCAAAGACCTCTCAATGACGCTGTGAACAGCATCGACCTCCTGAATTGTGGAGTGGCCAGGCTCAGAATACTTCATCGTTATACTCTGGACGTGTGAATGCTTCTTCAGGATGTCTTGCATCATGTAGCTCATTATTTGATTACGATTTTGAGGCACACATGAATCTGACCATGTAACCAACTTTCTGATGTCAGGATAGGTAGTAAAACCCTTATCAAGGATAGCACGAAGACCACTGGCAATATCATTTCCACTTCTACCAGCAAGACATTCAGACCACAAACAACAATAAACTTTCTTGATTAGCTCTCCTGTCTGTCTGCGAAAGGTAACAATAGCAGTTAAGTTAAAGCAAGTGATCTTCCTTTTGTAAAAAAAAAAAAGGATGAAACATCCCCCTTTGGCAAAGAAAAAACGTTTTCCATATCAAAACACAATACGGGGTCATCCAAAGCCCTGTCCTTATCTCTTTCTTCTTTGCTTTCTAGTTTTTCTTTCACATGTTTTGCTTGAGAGGTTTTGACCTCCTCAGATAATTCAGTACCATTTTGTTCAGCCACATTCTTTTCTTCACAAACATCGCATCTGTCAGTTTTAGGAACATGAAATGCAAGATTAAATTCACAATTGAAAACTTTTCTGTACATGTGTTCCTTGAGAGGCAACTTACCATCTTCCGCACACTTACTTTCATACAATGAATGCATTTTGCTTATATTGAGTGAAGGGTCGAGGAACTTTCTGTTGGTTTTGGCACGACAGTAATGAGATTCAATGGTTGGGAAGCTTTCAATGTGCTTTCTTATGTATGCGAGATCCTCTTCTTTACTTTTATTCACAGGATTCTGTGGTACACTAACAGGAAGTACTCCACCACTTGATAACTTATGGGCATAATGTATCCCCTTATCATCGATGTCTAGGGTAGCAAAATAAAATCCTTTGCAGACCTCCACAGTTTTCTTATGAACTGACAGGTAATAGTGGAATGTATGCTTCCGCCGAGTCTCTCTTTTTTTGTTCCTTTTTTTAGGTAAAGGTTTTGTTGTTTTCAAATAGTACATCCTTTTAGAATCTTTTGACAATGCCCAAAAGTTTTTAAACACAATTTGACAATCAGTCTCCGAGAAATGTTCAAAACATCTGAAAGTGCACGAATGAGGGCAATTAAAGGGTTTCACTTCCTTCTCCTTTCCATGTACTTTTTTGGTAACAGGGTTCAGATAAACATTTCCAGAGTTTACTGCATTCTTTATCTGATTTTTCACCCACTTTTCCTTGTTATTTAACCTCTTTCTGACTTTTTTGGATGCATTATTTCTCGTTTCTGTACCATCATTTCCTTCTGTGGTTGGAGACATGCTAGCAGAAGCTGTTTCACTGATTTCTCTGGTAGCCTCTGGTTCACTTTCTGTTCTATTACTTGTCCGAGTAGTAGGAGAGCTGGACTGGCCAGCATCTTTGCAGAGTGCAGTACTTTCTACTTCTGATGAAGATCCCTTACTGGGTGGAGATTCTGGATCACTTTCCACTTGTGGGAAATAGGTCGGGTCAGAATCTTCATCTGAAGACAAATCTTCGGGGCTAAAAAAGAAAGCTTTATGTTCACCCATGTTACTGGAACATTTTCTAAGAATGATTTTAGTGACACAAACTAGTTCCGCACCCTTTCATTAGCCTACACACAGACAGGTCAAAGAGCAACCACCTCATCTGTTTCCTTGACTGAAATCTTTGACCCAGCTTCTTCTGCCAGTCTAGAACACTAATGTGTTTCCTACTTGGGGAGCTAGTCCTGATTCAGCTGGCAAACATCTTCCTAAATGGGATGTTCATGTCAATATTGCATTCATGTGTCTTCCTAACTCTGATGAACACCCCCGATAGGCACTGTGACCCAAAATGCATTAAACCATGATAGGGGTTTGTGACTTCTTTTTTATACTGGTTTACCACAGGAAATTGTTATTGCAAGTGGCTCCCCAAAATTTTCTTTAACTGAAAGCATGAAAAAACAATAATTTCTATTTTCTATTCAATCTTATTTTTAGGGAGCCACTTGCAATAACAGTTTCCTGTGGTAAACCAGCATAAAAAAGAAGTCATTAACCCCTGCCAAGGTTTAATACATTTAGGATCACACTGCCTATCTGGTGTGTTCATCAGAGTTAGGAAGAAACATGAATGCAATATTGACATGAACAAGGAAGATGTTTGCCAGCTGAATCAGGACTAGCTCCACAAGTAGGAAACAGATTAGTGTTCTAGACTGTTTTCTGCCCATGAACCTTCATTAGCACCCCCTTTAGAACTGTGGAAGCAAACTCCAATTAATGCTGCTATACATACTTCTGTCTCAAAATATCTAATTCTTACCTGTCTGTTTCAAAAATATCTGGGGAAATCGACATTTTCAATCTCTTGGGCCTCATAATTATATCTTCTTCTTCTATTTTACAGCAGGCGGGCTTTTCAGTAACACTATTTAGCCCTTTTCCTTTTGCTTCACTCTGTGGGCTACAGAGCTACTGGCTTGATTGCCTCTATTTATTAGATATATTCAGATATCTTTCAGCAGATCTTTCGACTCTAGGAGTTCAAATATAAGATGATAGATGTCGATTTCTATGCTCTGTGTGCAGGTATAGTTGGCTAGGCTCTTGGCTGATAGTGGGATTTTGTGGTGTTTGAAGTATTTTAACAGTTTAGAAAGCAAGGTATGTTGTGCAGACGTCAGCATATTACATTCAAATAGGCAATGGTCAATTGTTTCATTATTCATATTACAATGCCTGCAAAGAGGGGACAGGGGAATTGAGCCACTTGAATTAGAAAGCTTATATGAGAATGCAAGAAAATTTAGTCCATTTGTTCCAGAACGAATTCTATGATAAATTTTAGAAAGATACTTATTGGGAAAGGGGGAAAGGATAGGATTAATCTTATTAAAATTAATATCTGATAGCCTCCATCGGTAAATATCTCTAATTGGGATTGGTCTCCCACTTGGCTGGTCAATATTTATAGCATATCTTGTTCATCAAGATAAGAAAGATCGTCTTCTTCTTCTCCAAGGTCGTGTTCAGCAAATCAGCAACTTTCGGCAAAACGGACCATGCTATAATCCCGTATGCGATTCGGCAAAACCGCTTTAAAGAAATCGAAAAATATGCGATTCGGCAAAGGAGAACTGCAAAATACAGGCAGTTAGAGACGTCTTACAGCAATGTCAATTAGACCATTCGAAAGGAGATTTTTTTTACACAAGATGGCGTTTGTAACTCAGTTTCGCCAAAAATTGTTATTTTCGGCAAAACCGCTTTCAGGTGACGTAATAGTGTTGTGAAGTTAGTTTGAAAAAGAAATATTTTGTCAAACATTAAAACTTTTTGAAAATTTTACGAGCATAACATCAACAACATATCAAGTAATATAAACCTAACGTAATTTAAATTCAAACATTTTATTAACCTCATAATTTGTGTAGTACGAAAAATAAAATGAACAAACTGGCCATATGAATGTAAGACAACAAACAAATATAAATACTGGCCAATATACACGAACCCTAAATTATAGTAATAATTCTTAATTGCATTTCATTGATAAGATCGTAAATTTTATCATAAACAAGCTAAAATTTTAACATAAACAAGCTTAAACATAAAAGACTAATGGGAAGCAAAACGAAGTTTCATCATTCGTTCTGCTATTATGTTTTTGATTTTTTTTTATCGTCAATTAATTAATTAAATAAAATAACTTAAAAAACCTGTCGTTCCGCCACAATGGAGAAAATTGAGGTAGAAAAACAATGAAAATTAAGGCCTTAAACGGAAAGGCAAACGGCGTTTTGTTCTTAGAAATGAACAAGAAAGGCTATACGCAAAAGAGATAAAATGTGAAATAAAGGGTAGTTCTTGAGTTTAGAACTGACGAAAAAAGACTGAAAATAAGACCCAAAACGCAAGACTGGGAAGAGATTTTCTTCAAGCCATCCTAATTTTCGTCATATTTCTTTCTTTTTTTAGTAACCATATTTCTTTGGACAATTTGAACCTAATGAATCAGCTGGATCAAAATAGTTATTGTTCCTAAAATTGTATTATGTTTGTTTGATAAAGGGATAGCGAAGGACCATAAGGAATATCTAAACAATGGAAAGAGAATTACATAAAAACGTTTTTAAAGTGTCAAATCACATTTTCATGTTTATAAAGCGTTTAAATAGTATTACCAAAAGTCTTTGGCAAGCTAAGTTTGCATTTCGAATGATACGGTAGCACATCCAAATAACTGAAATGTTAAGCACAAAGAAATTGTAGGCCTAAGACATTTTTTCCTCGTGAGGCTTTTATCATTAAAAATAACTAAATTTCCTTTTTAAGTAACTAAAAAGTTAAACCAGCGCAGAGTGTGGACTTAAGTACTAAAGCGGACATTTATCTTAGATTTAGGCCAAAATGTAAGCTGATTCAGAACAATAGTTTTTATTTACATTCAACGAACAATAATATTTTATGTTTAAACATCCTTTTAAGAATTATAAAATAAAAGACCCCCAAGCCCATCAAAAATGATGTTAGATTTAAATGAAAAGTATTTCATTAATATTGTAATCGTTGCGTACCTCTCCTTCTTCTTGAAAACAGGAAAATTACATTTATGTATTGGTTGTGAATATAGTAGACCGTAGGTTGTTAAAGTTTTATTCCCTCTGCAAGTGTGTTTGTTAATGTCGACAGTCATGATATACATGTGTGTTTTTACTTCTATGGATTTGCAAACACACGGATTATTGGGTAAAATCAATTTACTCTTATCAGATAGCTTTTTCGTGGGCCCATAGACCCCTTCTGGATGTAGTAGTTTGTTTTATGCTTTTTTAGACTCGGCACATTGGAAATTCTTCCCTTGCACTTATTACCTGTATGTAGTCTTTTGCGCCTTTTCCATGAGCTTGTTCAAGAAAAGCTTATTAATCGTATTTATGTGGTTTTTTAAGGGTATGCACTTTTTAGTTGTTGTTGATTGCTTGTATTCACTCCATGATACCTATTTAAGTCATTGAAGAAATATGAGCCCTTATATTCAGACAAACTCATCAGTAGAAATGCCCCTATTGACACGATCAGTACAAAATTCGGTTATCAAAAGAATGTATCTCGTGTCAGTACACCTAATATGGGCATAGAGTCCCTAGGGAGAATGATTGCGTAATCGGTCAATGACCTCTTTTTCCAAGGTCGATTTATTTGATGTTTCTATGTGTAATAACCTAACCGGGACGAAGGTTGCACATGCGCATTGAATTCTAACGGGAACAATGTTATTGATCTAGGACTCGAGGGGGAAGTGAATTTCCGAGAACTTGATTGCGTAATCAAAGTGTGTCAATGACCTCTTTTTCCAAGGTCGATTTATTTGATGTTTCTATGTGTAATAACCTAACCGGGACGAAGGTTGCACATGCGCATTGAATTCTAACGGGAACAATGTTATTGATCTAGGACTCGAGGGGGAAGTGAATTTCCGAGAAATTGATTGCGTAATCGATTGGGAATTTTATTGATCCGATAACGGGAAACAGTTAGATCACGTGTCTCCTTCTCAGCCAATCAGAGGGCTTGTTTACATATTAGCGGCGGAGGGAATATAAAGAAAGGATTTTTGCTAGAGTTTTATTAGTCTGTGAATAGAATTCAAGGAGTGAGAAGAAGAAGAACAGTTTGACTTTACTCATTTGGATATATATTTGTGATGGCGATGAGTGGAATGTTTACCCTATTAGAAGTTGATAGTGGAGTTGATGATAATAGTACAAGAGCACCAAACATTGCGGTGGAAATCACGAAAGGTTCACGGCTTTGTCTGGAATGGGATGCAGTATATGCAAGATATGTGATATCCTTGAGCAAATTTAAAATGAAGGATCAATTATGTTTCGCCGCTAAAGTTGATATAGCACATGTGAATAGACTTCAATGTGCTTTAAGTGCATTGGTGAAACATATTGAAGACAATAAACAGTATCGCTGATTGTACATGCTCTGTATTGTTGATGTTGTTGTTGTAATTATTCAATAAAATTGTTTCGAAATCGATAATGTTCCCTTTCTTTTCTGGTTAGGGCTAACGAATCAGGGTCAGTCTAGAGTCAGCAGTCGGAGTGAAAGGATTGAAAAATGAATAAATTTGAGAAAGAGAGAATTAGATCAAATCTAGTGTTTATGGAAAAACATTTGATTTTGGATGATGATTTTCTCGAGTTATCTCTTAAACGCAGGATATTCTCATGTCCGGGAACACTTGACAATATAATGAGGAGTGATTCTCCCCCATTGGACTATTGTATGAAACTTTTAAAATGTGATTCAAATGCTTATAGTCAATTTTTTGATATATTAATTGAAACAAAGCAGAATCATATTGTGGATATACTTTTGAAAATATTGCCAGTGGATTCAATGTAGATGGCTCCCCCATCATTCGAAAGAGGTAACGTCACAGAGCTACTCCTCTCTCCCACCATTTCTTTCCACCTTGAATTTATCGAACGAAGAGGATCAGTTTCGTTTTAGCTGTGAGTGAGTTGACATTGGAAACCGAAAAATGTTCTATATATGTCCATTGTGCATGTACACTCTTGGCAGTTGGAATCAATGTGAGAATTGTACAATTATTGATGACTATAGTGAAAAGTGTAAATTATGTAATCCTTGTAAATTACATAGAGGCTATGCAGTACAAATTAAAGGATGTAATTCATGTCTTGAGGAGGTGTGTGACTCTCATCCTAGAGGGCACCTGTGCTCCAATTGTCACTATGATAAATGTGATCAGTGGGAGAATACTTACCCCGCTATGATTGGAAAGAATCCCAAACGTGATTTTAGTTTATTTCTACGAGATTGGTATCGTCGCGGATTTAAATTATTCTGGGAAGAGGAATCTGGTCTACGATTCAACTGTTGGGGTAACAAGACAATCTGGTTTCTACGTCATCGTTGTGATGACACCACCTACTATGACTATAAACCAAGTGATTTTTATTTGGCTGTGACGGAATGTGATTCACCATTTGAAAACATTGTATGTGATATTGCTTCAAAAAGACAGATTGAAACTCGTGAATTTCATAATATGAATGCAAATAGTATCATTGACTATACAAAGAGATATGACAAGAGTGAAGTTACATTGTACTGTAGAAAATGTGACCCTGACTTTGCAGTCAATCAAGATCAATATACAGTGAATCCAAATGATTTACCAGCATTAGTGGTTCACGACAGTTGCCTATACATCGAAGATGAAGAAATCTAAAGTGAAGATTTAAAGACATTGTTGTATATATATATGCATTTTATTAATAAAAAAATTCACAAACATTTTTTAAGCACGTTACTCTTAGGGCACTGAAATCAATACTATATAGGTCTGAGAGGATATTTTCCACTAGAAAGTCACTCAGACGTGGATTGTCACTATAAATGTGGAGAAACTGCTTGTAAGTATAGCCGCGACATCGGAACACAAAATATAGTAGTGCATGGAAGCCGCAGCTTTTAGTCGTTAGATCCTGAACCCTCTTCCGATTTTGAATAATAGTTTTCCCACTGCTCTCAATATAGTTGCTGATGTGAGGCGTGTAGAATGTATAGGGTAGACCAAGAGGATCAAAAAATTCAATCGTCTTCATTGTTTGAAAGATGCACAGCCAATGACCCGTCAGCACAGTCGATGGACTGCTATTAACAATAATCAAGGTATTGTTCGCGCTTTGAATTTTTCCAAGAAAGTCTGAGGGTAGACAATAGGATTTGTACTGGGACATGTAGGGGTCCATATTAAATACATTGATTATTTGACTGGTGTTCATGGCGCCAAGTCTAGTAGAACACTGCCTTCGGGAGTGATTTCCCAATAGGTTTCATATTGATTTAGTGAGATTAGGGCAATACTCTCAGCCAATGGGCCGGCAAATGTACACTCTAAACGCACACTCCCCGTACGTACTATACTCATATCCTGTGTACCCGACAAATCCAGTACAATGATACCATGTGTTTTAGCAAACATATCTTCGGTTATACCATTTTCAAATAGTTGCGAATCGTGATCTAGGGTTTGCATGGTCAACTCGTACAATGTTCTATAGGATTTATCAAAAGATAGATTGTAGAGTGGGATGCCGTTTACTTTGCACACAAGAGATGAAAGTCCAAACATCTCGAATTTATGTGGACATTCAGTCCATGATCCTATTGCACTGGCGCTTTTTACAAATGCCAAAGCCAATTTCGAGGGGATTTCGCCATTGATAAAGGATGAATCGGTGAAGGTGCGTGACCCCATTGCAATATGACGTTGATTGGTGATTGTATGAGGAACAAGTAGTTTAATATTGTTGCCATTGGCTCTCAGTTTTTCCACGGCCAAAGCAACAGAACTCATAACCTGTTGTTTGCGTACATGAAGTATTGCCGAGGTGAGGGAGAGACTTACATCAGGATTGGCAGCAAGTTCCTTTCTCAATATGAAATTGGAGGGTGCAAGCGTCAATTTTATATCCACTTTAACATTGGGCGGCAGCCATTGGGGTATATTAAATATTTCATGATATATTTTTCCAACTAGATGTAATTCACTAGTTGTAGCATTTTTAAGTGCATCTGTACTATCAGTATTAGTAATATATTCATATCCATTGGAGGCGCCTCTCAATTCCTTGTATGACTTGGGTGTCATCAGCATGAATTGCATATAGCTTGTATAATTTGAGAGATTGTTGCTTGTGCTCACCAGCGTGCCATTGATGTAGACACTAATTTGACGAAATAAATTATGTAGTATACAATTTTCATAGGATATCCCATCGGCCCGAATTGGCATTGTATTATCGGATTTCCGGACTTTCATTTGCAAATCTACAAATGTTGAAGACATGTCCATAACGTAGTCTTCATTGGAATAAATTTGAAAGTGGATATTATCGGAGAGGGGTTGTTGTGGATAAAATTGTTCATAGTATCCATGCTTGACACTCACATCAACATTTTCAGCATTGAATAGATTCAATGAGGCGGTGATTGAAGGTTGAGAATCCTTATGCGGTAGGTAGGACATTTTAGGAGAAGAAATCTAGTTTCGATCTGACAATTCTATTCTTCCTGGGACTTCTGTTTACAGCACGTGTCGGCTTTTTCCTTCTTTTCTTTGACAAGAGGGATGATGTCTTTCGTTTCCGACCTGAGTGGAGACTGATGAGTGATGCATTGTTTCTTGACCTTTTTAAGCCTTTACCATTCTGTTTTAATCTCTCCCCAAGGGTTCGCGCACTGGACCTAAGATTTTCCGAAGTACTTTTTTTAAAATCCTTGCCAGACCCCCAATCGTATAGTGTAGAGGATGCAAAATCTGTCGCAGCCGGTACAAGATATTTTCTAGCCAGTGGTAGTGAAGAGCGAAACAGCTTAGCAAACCAACTACCAAGACCGTAGCCAGACATTGACGAGCGACCCTTGTAATAGTCCATTCCATTGCCCTGTTGTCTCGGGCCAAGAGTATTAGCATAGCAGTCAATATCGGGACAAGTGAATACCACTTTTTTATTAGACATCTTGTTGTTGAACGATGGGTCGAAAATGGCATGTAATCACAGCCAAACCTTTTGAAATTGCTATGGGATCACCCAATTCGGTTCTTAGTGTTAACTGACAGAGTTCCAAATAGGAAGTGTTTACGGGAATATACTGAAGATGCTTTATATTGTAGTGATGAATATGTTCTTGATTGGTTTTTCGTTCAAGAACTCGTAGGAGGGGAACATTTGAATTACCAACCCGAGATGTTTCCACAAATGAAGCGTAGAGAAATATACAAGTGTCTGTGGAGAAGGCAGGCGGGTAGTCAGCAAAAATGAAATTAGTGTTTCCGGCACTTTTACCATTGATTATATTGAGCTTAAAGCCAAGAACATCCTTTAGATTATCATTGAGAATAACCTTTTCACTGGCAATAGGTGAACTAATGTAGATCTTGCCCTCCTCCTTTGAATAGTTGAAATAAAAAGCTCCTTTTTACGAGCGGAAATTCTTTTATTAATAGTACGACATAAATCACTCATACAGGTGAGTTCCTCGTAGGGTAATTCAATATATGGATAATCCATCCAATTGATTTTTCGAATTTGTTCTTGATCACCTGTTGGTGGCGGCGGCCAATCATAGGGTCTAATTTTTATATCATATTTACGATCCTTTCTCAGGATGTCATAGGTATTTTTGAGAATACAGTCGACAAGAGCCACTTCATACTTTCCGTCGAATTTGATGGTGGGGGAGAGTTTTGTCCAAAAATCACTTGTTCTATTCAAGTCATTGTAGAGAGGATCAGAAACATTGGACATGAAAGTCACATAGAAATCATTGGGCATTGTTAATATCTTCAGCACTGACCCAAGAATCAAAATCTGAGTTGTATCCTAGCCAGCGAACAAGCAACTGTCTCTTGCCATGGCGTGTACGACTCTTTAATATCTTTTCAATTTGATAAATTTCACTAGTGTTTCTAACTTTTTGCAGTTCATATTCATAAAAACCGCCGAGAATCTCATCATCTTTGGTGTCTCGCAGCCGATAAGTTATGGGTATGGTGTCCAGGATTTTGGACAATTTAAAAAGTTCAGTGCTCCATAAATAATTCCCTTTTTCAAAAATATTGGTGGTTCTATTAATTCGAACAGTATCACCAACATTGAATTTCTTCTTCTTTTTCTTCTTCTCTTTGCCATTGGAGTATTGCTTTAGAAAAGCATCAAATGTATTTTCACTGTAGTGAACATCCGTTGGTGTAGAGTTGGACAGAGATCGATAGGGTCGTTGATTATAAATCAACATGATTTTATCTAAATCATGAATAAAAGCCGATGTATTTTTCAATGTGCAATATCTTGAAATTAATAGACGAATCGTTCTTATTAATCGTTCAGCCAATGCAGCCTTTATCGGGCTGTGACTATGATAAAGTGTTGTATTATATTTCAAAAGAACCTTTTGTACATGGGGATTAACAAATTCACTGCCGCGATCCGATTGAATTTTTCTATACAAATCCTGTTCAAGAATACTTTCAATGGCCCGAGCAACTTCAACACCTCTCTTTGACCGCAGTGGAATGGCATAGGCATAGCGACTAAAGATACTGATTGCCACTAGAATATATTTGTAGGGCGCATTGTGACGTTGTTGAAGTGCGTCTAGAGTTAAAAGATCCATTTGCATTATATGCAGAGGGAAAAAGGCTTTAGTTTGTCGATATTGTTTACTGCGAAGCCTGTGATTCCGATGCAGTGTGTAACTCGCTTCATTTTCTAGATACTCTTTTGCATTTTTCAATGTGGTGGTGGTGCCGGAGACAGCTTTGGAAAGCGTTTTGGGAGAACTTAAACTTCCCACCTCGCCAATATTTTCATAGACACCTTTCAAAACTTCATCCATTTTGAGCGTAAACACGTAGTGTAATGTCCACTCCCCTTTTGCACACTGGCGGGCGAATCAATTCGTCTTCGCTTTTGACTAGCAGCCACAGGTGTTGTAAAATCATTGCTGCTGCTGATAGTATCTTCAAATATTGAATCTTCTTCTTTTTTAAATGGTGTTGTTGGAGAGGACTATATTCTCTTAGTTTCTTTAGAATTTGCTTATTGCCAATAAGACTTTTGGGAAAGTTTATTGCACACAGAAAGGTGTATAGATTATCGTCAAAGGATAAGAGTCCTTTACGATTCGTCACCATATCACAAATTAAATCAACTAGATTATAACTTTTTCCCTGAATTATAATCCGTTTCCCTGTGCTCTCGACTTGAACTTGATCACTAGCAGTTTCCAACATGAGATAAGATAATACTCTTTTACTCTGTTCTCGATAGGTCAATGGCAATAGGTTTCCAATTTTCAATACAATCGAATTCAATTCCTTCTCCTTTGATGCTGCTGCAGAATCTTGAGGAGATGTTTCCTGTTTAGAGGGATCAGTGGTGACGGTGACGGTGGCAGGTCTCTCACGATAAGGTTTATGTTTGTCCACACGTCGCAATGCATCTTGAAGTAAAAGCAGTTTTTTGTCGTCGGCAATATTCTCATCGTTAATGAATTTGCTTAGATTGTCTTCAAAATGTTCGGTGGGCGAGAGGACAAGTTCAAATGGTGTCAATTTATAGGGTTTTGCCATTCTCTCTCTAGAGAAAACTGTTTACAAGTTCTGCAATTATCGGTAGTAAAAGTGTGAAGAAGCTACCGCCTGCTTGAAGGAGCCGTTTTCTTTTAAATTTCTTTCCCTTGTTTTTACAAGCCAAGGCGCGTACAGTGGAACGATGTTGCTTTGTCTGTTGTCTAACACCTTCTGGCAGTTGAACATTGCCCTCAGTTAAATTTAAACAAAGTTCAGATATTAGATTAATGAAATCATTGTCAACCCCATGTTTGAGTATAGCCTTCCTAAGCAATGGTTTTGAAGTGCTTAAAACGGAAAACAGATGCCGTTGTTCGTGTAGTTTCTTCAGTGTCATAATGGCGACTAATAGTCTTTTCTACTGTTCACCGGAAGATATACTGTAATTTCATTGTTGAAAATGTCGGTGACTACACGTAGATCCTCGGGCGTGCTCTGATTAAGATCCAGCAAAATGTAACCGTAGGGCTTGCTAGTCGCCTGAGTGTACGCTGAAAATAGAAATTTTGGAGCGCCGGGGTATATCTGCTTATTGAGAGTTATGAGCGAGCTAGAATCACGAACGACTCGATAGATAATATAGACGGTGCAATTCAAAGCAAGGGTTCGCATACAATTGCTCTGATGAAACAGATTGTGTAGAACTAGGGTAACGGAAATGTGTTCATGATGGGAGCGAACGGTGAACAGTTGTAGCATTTCCTGTGAGAACTGTTCAATGGATTCAGCCAAATCATCAATAATCAACCACGAGTTCGATTCAATACTATTGAAAACATCAAGTCCTCGTATGAATTGTATTGGTATGGTTGTGGCAATAGCTTTTATTTTATCATAGGACTCCTGCCAAATACTATAGCAATAGTAGATTTTTTTCGGCTTTTCCAAAAACATTTTATCGCAATTTTGAATTATTCTAGCTAAAAGCGTTGTTTTCCCCGACATTGAGGGACCACACAGAAACGATCTGAAGGGTGTTTTAAATTGATACATGCTGCTGCTGCTGTTGGGGACAACAGTCGGACTACAACTAACTGTAAATCTTATGTGCTCAATGAACAAGTAGTAGCAATAATTTTCCCCATGGATCTATCTATTCAAGAACAAGAACAAAAACAATATTACATGGCAGCATTTATTTCGACACTGTATGAAAACAAATATTTGCAGTCAACATGAACTGCACAACGATAAAAATAATAATAACACTTGTTCAACAAGAACAATTGACAAAATTTCTCCGGTGGTCAAAATGAAAACTCTATTTGCAGTCAACATGAACACAGGACAATGATAACACTACAATAAATAAACACTTATTGTCTTTAAAAACACTTTTCTGTACCTGACACTTTATGTACAATAAAAAAAACACTTTTTGTCCATCATCAACTTAAACACTTTTTGTCTTTAAACACTTTTCTGTACAATAAAAAAAAAAAACACTTTTTGTCCATCATCAACTTAAACACTTTTCTGTACAACACTTTTTGTCAACTTAAACACTTTTCTATACCTGACACTTTTTATACAACAGAAAATACACACACGGGAACTAGTAGTAGCACAGTTGAACACTTGATTACGGTGAATTTAAAGGTGTGTGGGATCCCCCCCCCCCCCGGGGACCGCAGGGCCGAAGGCCGGCCGGCCGCGGGCGGGACCCCCCCCCCCTGGGCGGCCGCGGGAAGGGACCCCCCCCCCTCCCGGGAGCCGCGGGGTGAAAAACAATAGTTGCCATCACTGCTACTGCGGGTTAGGCTAGTGGTTGAGGTTGGGTTAGATGAACAGTTGAGTTAAGGTAGTGAAAGGTTGAGTGGTGGTTAGTTAGATTTGGTTAATTTATCCAGACCAAGTTGATTGCGATAGTCAATGCATTCAACTCGGTCTGAAATACGGTAGTTGCCATGGGGTAGGACACTCACACCATTCTCGAGCACATAGACCTTGTCGGATATACACGACATTGCATTTTTTTCTACTCTCACAGTATAATTTCTATACTGTAGAGAGCGAATTGCAAGCACTTGTGCTCTCGGCACTAGGCTACTTTCTACACAGTCTCTGTACACGCTCATGTTGAAATTGCTCTTTACAAAGTGTGTAGGCACCCCTTTACACGCCTTCTTTTCTTCCCCACTATGAGTTTCAACGCAATAAACTTTGGGACCCGGGAACACCCCCCGGGATATCAAATCACTCCCCGTCTCTGATTTTAATTTTAATAGTTGGTTGGGGGCTTGACGTTTCACCAGCTCGGGGTAGAGTGATGGATTCCAGTTGGTGAAATCCATCCGCGAGCTGATGTGCACCCCCTTTTCTAAATCACCCAATAAATCCAATTCAGTCCCATTTACCTTTAACAGCAGAGAATCTGTATCACCATAGTAAACTTGAACCTCCCCCTCCCGTGGCCATTGCACCTTGCACACATTGTAAAAGAACGACAACATGAGCTTTTTTGAAATTTCTAGTACTGAACTGCCACCTGCAATATTCTTGTTCAGTACTACATTTCGCTTTCGCCTGTGTAGAAGAACCATGCCGGTCTCTATGCTCGTGAATGATGTAAAATTGGGGTCGGCAATAATTCGTGCACACTCTAGAGGGTCAGTCACGACGTCGCAGCGAGATCTATTACAAACGCTTTCACACATTTTGCCAAACGCTGAATTTAGGATGAGCTTATACATTTCCTTCTCCACCTTTGAATTTGCCCTAGAGCGTTTATCGACAAAGGTGTCGATAAACGTTTTCAAGTAGGGTCGCTGATTGAACTGCAGGACCCTGTGTATTTTGGTGATCTTGAAGCCGTTGCTCACCATCCAGTGCAAAAGCACATGGTGAACAACGATATTCTCCTTAGGGTCCAAATCAGCAATCAGTTTCTGTTTAGAGGGAGTCCAGTGCATCCCCATATCCTCAACCAATGAACGATTGTAGGGGCTCAGAGAGTCCCTGCTCACGGGCCGATTGATACAGGGAAAGACAAAATCTTTGACTGAGTCGTGAAGCGCCAGCGGAATGTGACCGTCAACTTCAAAGAACCATCCTTGTGGCCCATTGTCCTCGACGGTGGTAATGTCGGGGAACTCACAAGGATTCTCAAGCCATTGATAGTTCCCACACGGCAAAGAGTAGTTGGACATTGCCGAGGGGTACAATGAGTTCATGTCCAAGAACACTACATTTGACTTTGCACCGGTGCTTTGTCCGCTCGGATCGGTTGATAAGACGCGGTCCCCATGAAAAACATACCCACCCCTCATTGAACGCTCTACAAAAAGGTGCTGATCTACATCGGTGATTAGGCCTATTTCCTCCCTGCTAATTTTTAAAATTAAATCCATTACTAAATGGGGTGTAGAAAAATAATAACCTATATCTAACCCGAACTCTGAATAGATCTGGTCTGTGTTCTTACAGACTATATCCAACAAAGTTAGAACGTCACTGGCCAAGTACAGTCTACAATAATCCCACCCATTTTTACAATCCCCCTTGGACCACACCTTCTTGGCAAACTCATACTCCTCGGCTGTGCATTCACTGTTGGTCAGTGAATTGTAAAAAGCTTCAATTGGAGGTAGTTTCTCCTCACTTAAGCGAGCGCCAGAGCAGTAATAATCGTATGCGTATATACCTTTGCAGGTCAACAGGTCATACATTTCACTGTCTGGAAAGTGCTGTTTAAGCAAGGGAAAGCTATCAAAATTGTCGCTTTTTTGCACTTGAATCAATTGACTCAATGCCTTGGGGAAAAAACTAAAGGAATCTAAAAACCTGATTTTATTCCAGCACATACGCTCATTATCCACTGCCTGCCATTTCAGCTCGAGAAGCAGCAACTTCTCAGCTGATTTGGGAATTATGTTGTAGGTAAATGAACTATTTACCCATGGACAATCTACTCCCCCTCCCTCCCTATGCATATGTGCCAGTGCCGGTAAAATAAATTTTAAATCATAATTGGAATTATGAATAAAAACAGGGATAAAAAACTGCTGGCTAACATTTAAATTACACGATTGATGCGCAACCCCCCTAAAATTACTACCCCCCGAGGATATTTCCTGCCACAAGTGATTATGATCTCTGACTTTCCCCCTCCCCCCACGTTTCCCTTTAGTCCCCTTATCCCCCTCTGCAAACTCCCCCTTACAAACCCAACATATTTTTTGATTTTTAATCGTGAGACGATCCTCTGCAGACAACACCATTGGATAATGCGTATTTCTCAAACGAGAAATAGCACTATTAGCCGTGCCAATCAGTTTAGTCAATGCCTTGACCATGCACTCCCGCTCATCCAATGTTTCAACTATTTCTAACAACTGCATGGTGTTAGAACTGTCTCTTTGCGCGTGGGCGTAGGACACTGCAATGGCCTGGTGTTCTTTGACTCGGTTTGGAAATTGGGGGTCATTCACCTCCACCAGCTTAGCTTCACAATCCAAAGATATTTTGTTGCACTGGAGAAGGGTATTTTGAAAATTTTTGAATCGTAGAATGGCCCTATCCCCTGAAACCGTTTCCACTGTCTGGTAGCCGTGGCGGCTACAATGCCTCATGTGATTTTGTAACTTTAGTTCAGTCCAAAATCTAGAGAGGCATGTTGGACAGTAGAAACGGGCACTCTGTTTCTTACCCTCCCCCAGAACTCTACTAATGTCAGTGATAGGGTTAAAATGACCGATTGTGTTCGGTTGACTAGGTGGCGTGTATAGCAACCAAACCCAGTGTTTAACCAAATCAACTGAGGGACCCCTTATGGGGAATACCACCCCCTTCTTTTTAGAGCGAGTCCCATCTTTAAATTCTGTTTCGTATTGTACCACAGTAACGCCAATAATCAAATGGGCATTAGCCCTTTCAAAAATATCAATAGATCTTAGCGTTACTGGGTATTTTCCTTCTAAATAAGAAAAATCTACAATGGGGAAATGTGACCCTTCCTTCCCATGTACAGCCCAAATGTCTAAATTCTTCTTAGTAGCGTCCCGAGCTAGAGGCTCGTATGCTGATATGAGGAAAGCATATCTGAAACACATATGACCTGTTTCAAAACAAATCCGCTGGACACCTTGACAACCTTCTAGATCTGGATTATATTTTAATTCTACTGCCCTTGGTCCACTCCCCCCTCTTAAAATAAAATCTTTCTTAATTTTACAAATATTTACGCTTAAATTTTCAACAAAAAGAACTAGAGATCCACTACCGTTTTCATTAAAGTTCTCGAGATGCGTTATAATTTGATCGACCCAATCCATGAAAACACCCTCAAAATTTTCTAAATTTGAATAAACCAAACGCATCTCGGAATGTATAAAATGATAGTAAACCTCGCTTTTCCCCTCATTTAAATAAAAAACCTTTAGAACAATGGAGACCTTAATTGAATCCCTACCTCCCCACAACTGAATTTGATTCTCCAGAAGTGCACGAATTTTGTCTACATAGTTGTGTACAATTTCTACAGGGTCAAAAACAAAATTACTACACAAAAGCGAATTAAAGGGATCACCAAACGTTGCAGTGAAAACAATTATATTATTTAAAATTCTGTTGGACAGCTGAAAGTCTGGGAGAGTTGTACCCCCATCCCCCTCTTGTATATTACCCCCTCCCCCAAGCTGTTCAACAATATCTGGCGAATGCTCCACTTCAGTTGTTCGAAGTGGAGTCGTTAGGGTATCGGAGGCTGGAGGGTTCCCTGTTAATTCCCGGGTAAAATCCTCTAAAATTTGCAATGTGTTTGGACTCAACAAAGGCAAGTCCAAATCTGAATTAGCTATTTTACCCTGCTCAACCATGCTACTATCTACATTGAAATAATTTGCTAGTAAATCATCAATATCACATGGAATTTCAATGGAGTTATCATACCATTCACTGATTGGTGGATTGTCATGAATGAACTCCAAAGATGCATCTTCTTCTCCTTCTCCAACTGACGTGCAGGGGGGAGATGGAGAGTATGGAACCAGGACAACCTACAAATGAAAAAATAGCTTATTTTCAAAGTGTTCAAATCATCCCCTACTGCTTTTAAAATTTGGATTATTATTGCTTAATAACATTTGGCTAATTCAACTTAACAACAATCAAAGATATGACATAGAAGGCGACAATTTGTTCGTTTATTTTCAGTGTTAAAATTTTTTTTTTTTTTCGCGGCACTTTCCCGCAGCGCTTCTCGCAGTGCTTCCCGTGGCGCTTCCCTGGCCCGTGGCGCATCCCTGTGGCGCTTCCCTGACCCGTGGCGCATCTCTATGGTGCTTCCCTGGCCCGTGGCGCATCCCTGTGGCGCTTCTCGGGCCCGCAGCGCTTCCCGCAACGCTTCCCCGCCCCACAGCGCTTCTCGGACCCGCGGCATATCTTATATTAGTATAAGATATTTACAATCTAAAACATCGCATGACATAGTAGGTTTTGATTTTGTTCAAACAATTCCTCCAAATAAAATTTCATATTAATACTCTTTATCTGCTCTGTGGAAAAAAAAACATGATTTGAAAAGGATAGCCATCTCCTGTCATGATACACAACTCATTCAGATATAAAGTTTTTTTTTATAATATTTGTAGAGGCAAGGTGAACCATTCGTTTGTATCGCAATAGAAATTACCAAACCTTACTATGACCAGAATATAGTGCCTTTTTTGGCTTCACTAATCTAATTTAGCAAAAGGGTGAAAACATGACATAGTAGGTTTTGATTTTGTTCAAACAATTCCTCCAAATAAAATTTCATATTAATACTCTTTATCTGCTCTGTGGAAAAAAAACATGATTTGAAAAGGATAGCCATCTCCTGTCATGATACACAACTCATTCAGATATAAAGTTTTTTTTTATAATATTTGTAGAGGCAAGGTGAACCATTCGTTTATATCGCAATAGAAATTACCAAACCTTACTATGACCAGAATATAGTGCCTTTTTTTGGCTTAACTAATCTAATTTAGCAAAAGGGCGAATGCATGCACTTGACGTGATTCAAAAGGGAGAACATTATATTTCCTTTGGGGAGAAAAAATCTTTCAATATTCCCGCTGAGATATACTCTTACGCAGTGTTCGAAAATGTTGCATGTGGAAAAGGCCTATAAAAGTTGGATGAAATTGATAGATATTTCTATAGCTAGAGGTAAAAATGCTTACATTTTTATATCTCGGCTGCACTTGGGTGCCAGATGGCCCGGGTAGCGAGTGTTGGAGGGTGGACGGGACGGCGTCGCTATGTTCTTGTGTGACTGGGTCGGCTATTTCACGATCTTGCATAGATGAGCCGGCAGGGTTCACCATCATGTGAGCAGTCATCCACTCTCTTTTTGCTTTATGCCCAGACTGCATTGGGGCTGGCACTGATGGGGCTGCCACACCCTCTCTGGGTTTCTTGGAAGGAGGGGGCACGCATTCTTCATAATTTGCCTTAAAAAGAAGAGAAAAAAGTTAGTATTGAAATAATTTGCCCCTTTTTTACAGAAAGAAAGTTATTAACTACAATTTTGTTTAGAAAAGTATCGCATTTTAGTAAAGCAAAAAACCCATATTCTCTCCCCCTAAATTTAGGAAAATTAACCCACCCTAAGTCTACCCTCTCATTGAGTTAATCATGTGTTTTATTCAAGCGAAAGGCATATCTTACTACCTTTTATTCGAATGTTATAGCTAAAATCACTAAATGACGAAGAAGACAATTATGGTAAAAACAATCTTTCTTTTCTATTTTGTCACTATTAAAAGTGCTAATCCCCTCCCCAGCAAAAAATCCTGGATTCACGCTCCCCTCCCGGGAATATAAAAGAAACTTTATCGAAAGAAAGCTTGAAAATAATCTGTTTCTCTTCTCCAAAATAGCGCATTGCGTCTGCGCCTAATTATTACAATTGCCTCAAAGTGTTTTAATTTTGACGGAGAAAAACACCCCATTTTGATCTGAGAAACCTTTTACAGGAAGTGCTTTAAAAAAAGTGACAGCTAATTTTAGGCCTCGTGCTGGAGCATTATGTCAAAACAGAACGGCATTTTCACTAAAAATTGACAGAAGTCAGCGGTCACTTTAGCTGGAAATATAGAAGGAAGGAATGTAACGAAAAGAAAATTATTTCCATTTGCGAGAATTTGGGATTGTAAAACAGTGAGGGGGGGGGGGGTGGGTAAAAAGAATATATTTACGTTTTCCTAGTGAGTATAATGATGTTTGTAAGGTTTGGGGGGGGGGTTTGGGGTAAAGGAATATATTTACATTTCAGCTGAACATACTGGAGGATGTCCAAGGAAAATAATTTTGAAAATAAAACGGAACTTACATGGTAAATTGTAGTTGCCAAGGCTTCTAATTCATCAATATTATCCATTGTTGTTTACACTGTGTCAAAATACTTTCTGATAATTTAATCACATTGCATGTTCGTTATATACGAAATCTCAAGGGTGAATTGTTATGTAATGGGGAAATCATATGTAAGCAGGCCTCTGATTGGCTGAGAAGGAGGATGTATCCGACTCGATGATTGGCTGAGAAGGAAACACGTGATCTAACTGTTTCCGGGAATGTCATAACATTGCCTAGAGCAACAACAACAAATACTATTTCTGGACACCATGACATTCACGAACGATTACGCAATCAAGTTCTCGGAAATTCACTTCCCCCTCGAGTCCTAGATCAATAACATTGTTCCCGTTAGAATTCAATGCACATGTGCAACCTTCGCCCCGGAGTTGTTACACATAGAAACAACAAATAATCTTGGAAAAAGAGGTCATTGAGCGATTACGTAATCTTTCTCACAAATACTATTTCTGGACACCATGACATTCACGAACGATTACGCAATCAAGTTCTCGGAAATTCACTTCCCCCTCGAGTCCTAGATCAATAACATTGTTCCCGTTAGAATTCAATGCGCAGGTGCAACCTTCGTCCCGGTTAGGTTATTACACATAGAAACATCAAATAAATCGACCTTGGAAAAAGAGGTCATTGACAAACTTTGATTACGCAATCAAGTTCTCGGAAATTCACTTCCCCCTCGAGTCCTAGATCAATAACATTGTTCCCGTTAGAATTCAATGCACATGTGCAACCTTCGCCCCGGAGTTATTACACATAGAAACATCAAATAAATCGACCTTGGAAAAGGAGGTCATTGACCGATTACGCAATCATTCTCCCTAGGGACTCTATGCCCATATTAGGTGTACTGACACGAGATACATTCTTTTGATAACCGAATTTTGTACTGATCGTGTCAATAGGGGCATTTCTACTCTCATCAGACATATGTCATATTTAAATAGTTTCTCACTTGTATGCACTCTTTGATACATACACCAGTTTTCTCATCTAAGAAGTCCTTCCTACATACATGACATTAAAATACGTCCTCAGCTGTATTCACAATCAAATCATCTGATTAAGTAAAGTTCTTGTACATGATATTTAAGAGGTTTCCAGCCGGTATATACTCTACGATGCGAAAATTTAAAGAGCTAATCCTAAAAGGCTCTTTAGACACATATATTTAAATGGTTTGTTGGATATCTGCACTCTTTGATGCATATAGCATACAAATTGGTTGGTTCATAATTTTTTTCTCGCATGCATTCCATTTAAACACTTCCTGCATGAACACGTTGATGTTTTTTTCAAATTTACTGACTTGGAAAAGGTCTTTTGACATACATTGCATTTATACGGTTTCTCAACGCTATGAAGTCTACGATGTGCATTCAAATTACTCACCCAAGAAAAGCTCATGTTGAATATTTCACATTTAAATGGTTTTTCACCAGTATGCACCCTTTGGTGCTTATTCAAAGAACCTGATTCAGAAAAGCTTTTCTCACATACATCACATTTATATGGTTTCTCACCAAATTGTGTTCTCTGGTGCCTTTTCAATGTTATTGTGTCGAAAAAACTTTTCTTGCACACCTCACACTTAAATAGTTTTTTGCCAGCATGCACTCGTTAATGTGCATTCACATAGTCCAAGTTTGAAAAGTTTTTCTGGCATATTTCACATTTGAATAGTTCTGGTCAATATACACTCTCTGATGCCTATCTAAATGAGCTGCTTGAGAAAAGTTCTGTTGACACATATCGCATTTAAATGGTTTTTCTCCTGTATGCAAACGTTGATGTGGTCTCAAATTCCACATCTTGGAAAAACTCTTGTCACATATATCACAATTAAATTGTCTCTTACAAAAATACAATATTTGATGCTTTTCAATGAGCCTGCTTCACAAAACTTTTTCTTACTTTGATCACATTTAAACAATTTCTGTGCTACATGCAATATTTGATGACTGTCTAATTTTGACTGGAATTCAAACCTTTTATTGCATTTATTACACTCATAGTCTTTTCGGTGCTTATTACTAAACGAACGAATATTCGAAAATTTTTCCTGCTTTTCTGGGCCTGATGATTCAGTTTTCAATTCAGATGAGTTTTTGCAAACACTTGCAGACACACTCTGAGACAAAACTAGTGAGACATTCCGCTGTAAGTCTATATTAGACACAATTGTTGAAAAATGACCTTACAAAATTAAATGTTGTTTCAAATCCTTAACACATTCTTGTAAACAGATGGGGCATGTTCTTGTGTCTCCCATTTGGTGCTCAATAATATAGGCAGCAAAACTCTTATAATCATTCATTATTAGCAGGACAGACATCGCACTTAATTGGTGAAAATTTTTCACACCCAGTATCTATATGTAGATCTAGGATTAATAAAGATTTCTCAGTTTTTCCACAGAAGCCGCAACAACAGATACCAGCTGTTAGTTCTTGTATTGCCTTTTTTGTCCAACTTTTTCACCAAGACTATTGGTGTTGGGTGTGTATGTTTTGGCTGAATTACATTATCAGAGCTGTATCCCGTAGATTTCATTATTGCTGTAGTAAAAGAAAATAATAAATACATGCTTATTTAACCATTAAAAATGAAAGATGATCGTTACGTAAATATTATAGGATCAATATCTACACATTTTGCCACTCCTTTTCAAAATTTTTCGTTAACAGACCTTATAAATATCATGATGGATTCCAAATTAAATGAAAGGGAAAGAAGGATGCTTTATTTAGCTTCAATTCATTGAATTAACATATTACACAAATGATTATAGATTTAAATGGGAAGATGTGGCGTTGATGGCACTGAAATAGCTGCCAAAGCTTCAGTAAAGTTCAACTTTCGTCGTGGTTTTGTGTAGTTTCTTTCTACTGTGACAGTGTAGGCAATCCAAATTGGACAACTAAAATTTCTATTAGCGCCTTAATAAAGACCAAAATGTATGGGCAAACCCAATTATTTGACATAAACACATCACATTTGGAACTAGTTTCATTTAACTGATTGAAAGAATTGATATTTGGATTAATAGAGAAACTGCCAGGTCACATTAAAAACTCAAATATATAAATTGGAGACGCAGAGGGAAAAGAAGCGGTTTCTAAACTTAAAAAGTTTGAAGTCGTATCAATTTTTAATAAAACTTTATCTGAGTATTCCATTTATATCAGGGGGTTCCAAAGGTGTGCGTAAAGAATTATTGCCAGGCAGCCGAGGTGCATTAATAATGCTGGTGCAAAAGAACTGAAATTTTAATTATCACATTACAACAGCCAAACATATATATTTTTATGTGGCAATATATATTTTCCATAGTCAAAGGGGGCAAATTGCCCTTTTTTCTCAATTTTTTTCCAGTGAAAATACCAAAGAAGATATTTTTTAATCAAATACCTCTCAAAAAGTTACTTCTCAGAATCTCAGGGGAGGGGACATCCCCCCACGAACAAATGTGATAACAGGTGCTAAAATCCCATGTGAAAATGCTAAATAAAACCTTTCAGAAGCAGGACGTGATCGAATAGAGCACCATACCCAAAGAAACTCTTATCACAGTATCCAGTTAGAAAATCAAAATGGTATGAAAAACAAACAGCTTTCTCATATCTAAGGATATTTCCTCCCTCACCAGTCCCTTCCACAATGAAATGGTGGCAATTATATTTCTCTTCGAATTTCTTTTCCAGCTATTCTTTCAATAAGAGTTGAAACTAATTTATAAAGAAAATTATTTTCTAAAACAAATCAACAGTTTGCATTCAAAACATACATTGTTTTTGTCAATCGTTTCCTGGGATTCACAGGGTACTGCCGAAATTCTGTGGAAAATCTCAACTGATTGTTGATATTCGGTCAAAAATACTAATCGGAGGTGTTGATTTACTTGACGAAGTACCAGCAACTTCTGAAACAAAACAGAAATAGAGTGACATCTAAAAATCCTGACACACTTACAGTCAACATCTATTTAATTTAAAATGCTGCTTAAATAATGAACTGATGTTTGCACATGTATCTATATTTAGAAATGGTTTCCTTTCTATGATAGTTGAATTTTAGTTTAATTCATTGAATGTTAACTAACAGAAAAACAAAAAAGAATTAGCCACCAAAAGACCCTGCTTCATAGCCCCCCAACCCCTGCCAAAGAAACACGAATCATACAATTCAAAACTGTAGTTTTCAGAAACCAAAGAGAAGTCAGCCTAGCAAATTCTTGAATAATACAGCAAAGAAGGGGCTATCATATGAAAAGAAGAGTACCAGGCATATTTCCCACAGATAATTACCCTTCTATGGAAAATTCAGTAGCAAAAGAGAAACCTTACCTTAGACCTTAGATCCTCCTGTGCCTCAAGAGGCACCCAGGGCATCGACGAAGAGACGCCAGTCGTTCCTCAAATAGGCTCCTGCCACAAATTCTACCCAATGGGGTTGTATGGTCGTATTCAGGTTGAGAAGGTCCCCCTGGTATGTTCGACGTTGTGAGTGTTTAATAGTTTTCCCCTTCGCCACGTTCCCGTTGGTTGCCACTGGAGGATGGACTTCGGTGTTCGGTCATTTTTCATTCGTAAAACATGTGCCAAGTACTTGATCCTGATACTCGGGTCCTGATCATGTCAGTGACAGGCGGTTGCCCAGTAATTTGATGGATTGTCTGGTTCGAGGCGTGTTGTGTCCAGTTTATGTTGAGGATTTTTCACAGAAAATTTTTCTCAAAGGCTTGGAGTCTCTTCTCTTGCTGCTACTTTAACTTCCAGCATTCCCTTCCCAACAGCATAATTGGGAGGACACTACTGTTGAAGACTAGAAGTCTTAGCCAGGCTGAGAACTTCTGTGAGCGCTAAATCTGTTAAAGCCTGGTAAACGAGCAACTAGCCTGCCCAATTCAAGAATGAATCTCTTTTTCTATTGCCCTTGTATTTTCTACTGTGCTTCCCAGATATTTAAATTGAACAACCCGTTTTACATCCTCGTCACCGCACTTTCTGTTAAGGGAGGATGCCGTGACAGCTATATTTTTAGTTTTGATGCATTTATCTTGAGGCCAAATCGAAGTACATTTTCTCTCAGAACATCCAAAAACTGTTGGAGTTACTGCTTGTCTGATTCGAGGAGACTAATGTCGTCTGAGAAGTCTGTATCTGCAATTCTCTTTTTGATCCTGATTGGGATTCCGTAGTTTTTGCATCCACAGAGGATTTAATCAATCACCAGTATGAAGAGAAAAAGGGACAGGACACATCCTTGCTTTACTCCAGAGATGATCCTGAAATATCTCAATTGGCCATCACTCATCTGTACGCAACACTCCGTGCTCTGGTATAGAGATATAATTAGCCTTACGAGTTTGCCAGGGACACCGTAGTACTTGAGAATACTTCTCAAAGCATATGAAAATTAGGTAGCCTCACTATGCCCGTGTGTCTGAGTGGGTGTTTGCATGCTTCCTTGTCTGACTGTATGTAATTGTAGGTGTTTTTTGTCTCTCTCTTACTACGTCTTTGTGTCTGAGTGGCTGTTTGCATGTTTCCTTGTCTGACTCTGGGATTGTAGGTGTTTTTCTCTCTTTCTCTCGCTATGCCTGTGCGTCTGAGCGGTTGATTGCCTGTTTCCTTGTCTGACTGTTGTGACTGTAGGTGTTTTTGTGTCTTTATCTTATTATGCCTGTGTGTCGGAGCAGGTTTTTGCAGGTTTCCTTGTCGGACTGTGTGATTGTAGGTGTTATTCTCTCTCTCTCTCTCTCTCTCTCTCTCACTCTCTCTCTCTTTTCTCTCTCTCTCATTATGCTTGTGTGTCTGAGCGGATGTTTGCATTTTTCATCTTTATTTTTATTTTTTAAATATGACACGAGTTTATCCTTCCAATGTACACAAAATACTGTTTGAAAATATACAATTAACTAGATAGTTTCGATGACACACAATAGAGTACTACTAGGCGCAGCCGCATAAACAAATTTTTACTACAAACATTATTTTTTAATACAAAAAATCACGAGTAACACATATTTAGCCTATTTTTTCATATTTCGAAAATATGAAAAGTAAATTTTTATTGTTTTAAGTATATTTTATGTCATCAATATTAAAAAAATTGAAATTTTTTTCAAAACAATTCTAAGTAAAAAAAGAAAATTGTTACTATAATCATTATTTTTCTAATAGTAAAAATCACGACTAACATATCTATATCATTTTCATTTCGTATTTTGAAAATGTTAAATGTGATTTTCTGTTGTTTTAAGTATATTTCATGTCATTTTAAGACATGTAAAAAAAAGTTGAAAAAAAATTTCTATGTTAAAAAAATATATAATAAATAAAAGTTCAAAAAAGGTTAAAAAAATTGAAACTTAAAAAAAGTATAAAAAACGGGGGGAGGGCAAAAAGTTGGAAGGGGGGGGGGGCATTTGAGCCCTTGGAGGTTGGGATATGGATGTTCAAGGTGTGTCGTATCATTGTCTAAAATGTATACGACTTTATTAATTTCGACTTTATGCATATCCCCAATACTGTGTAATCCTCTTCAAATCTTATTTGCTGACAGTTTGCATCCCCTCAGATTTCAATCTCTTCGGAAATGTAAATAATTGTCTTTAATTGCCTTTAGTTTTAAGTAAAAGCCTTTGTTGTTACGCAATTAAAATTTCAAACTTTTACCGGTTTCATTCAATCCAAATAAAAAAACAGTCATATTATTGACATTTTGATTTATCTTGATATTCATGTCCCTGCAAGAATTATGATAGAAAATTGACAGAATTCTAACACATCTCTGTATGTAGGTCAAATTCCTGAAGAAACAATGTGGATGCATCCTCTGTAATGTATATTATTTCTGGTCGGAGTGTTGCAGGCCTTTTTTTTAGTGGTGGTATATGTAGGTCATGACTCTAGTATGCAGGTTATGTCTCAGGCTAATTTTAGTGACCCATATTTGGAGTGCCCGCAAAATGTAATGATATAAATGCCTTGAGTAAATGATTTTTCTGGTCGAAGTCCAATAGTCACCCATATTTGGTGTTAAGATCGGATGTAAACACACTACACGGTCGGAATAACTGATTTTCTGGTCAGTTTAAAGAATATAATAGTCTTTTCGGTGTATTGGTAAGGTTTAGATTGCCATATAAGGCGATAAAGTCTGTATAAATAATAATAATAATAATAATTTTATTTCAACCCTTCATACAAATACAATGTAAATGCTCGAAGGAGTTATAAAAACGAAAGAAAAAAAATTACCAAAAATCACACAACGCTACAAAACAAAATTAAACTGCGATAACTATGTAAAAGAGAAAAACAAACAAAATCAAATTCACGATTTTAATGCACAAGACTAGCCAATTGAAAGTCATGAATTGTTCTTTTTCGACTTTTGAGACGGGTACACAACTCATCCATTTTCTTACTTATCTCAAAAATATAGTACCTCTACAAAACATACGAGTTTCTGAGCCATATAGGAATTCCCAGTAAATATTTGCCATACCGAAAAAAAATTGAACGAATTTGGTTACGTTAGGTTTTACTAAAGCAATTCCATAAAAGGATTTAAAAAAAGACATTTGGCGCGAACCTGGCGTTACAGAGACGACCGAGCGTAATTTTGTCAAATTGACCTTTAGTTCGTGCTAGCATACCGTAAGTTTTCCGCAGTTTTTCATTAAGTGCCGCAATAATTAAATTTTTAGTAGCTCCGATAGAATTCCCATATCAGAGTCTGAGATACTCAAACTTATAGAATTCCGTGTCTGACTCTGTGTGACTGACTCTGTGGGATTGTAGGTGTTTTTGTCTCTCTCTCAGTATGCCTGTGTGTCTAAGCGGGTGTTTGCATGTTTCCGTGTCTGACTTGGAAACATACGGAAACATGCAAACACCAGCTGAGACACACAGGCATAGTGAGAGAGAGTGACAAAAACACCTACAATCACACAGAGTCAGACACGGAAACATGCAAACACCCACTCAGACACACAGGCACAGTGAGACTCTCTCTCTCTCTCTCTCTGTCTCTCAGTATGCCTGTGTGTCTGTGCGGGTACTTCCATGTTGTCTTGTTGGACTCAGTGTGATGGTTGGTGTTTTTTGTCTTTTTCTCTCTCTCACTATACCTGTGTGTCTGAGATTTTGCTTGCATGTTTCCTTGTTTGACTCTGTGTGATTGTAGGTGTTTTTTGCATCTCTCTCTCTCACTATGCATGTGTGTGTCTGAGTGGGTGTTTGCATATTCCTTGTCTGACTTTGTGTGATTGTAGATTTCTCTCTCTCTCTCTCTCTCTCTCTCTCTCTCTCTCTCTCTCTCTCTCTCTCTCTCTCTCTCTCTCTCACTCACTATGTATGTGTGTCTTAGTGGGTGTTTGCATGTTTTCATGTTTGATTCTGTGTGATTGTAGGTGTTTTTGTCTCTCTCTCTCTCTCTCTCACTATGCCTGTGTGTCTGAGTGGGTGTTTGCATGTGTCCGTATCAGACTCTGTGAGACTGTAGGTGTTTTTGGCTCTCTCTCTCAGTTTGCCTGTGTGTTTTAGCGGGTCTTTGTATGTTGCCGTGTCTGACTCTGTTTGATTGTAGGTGTTTTGTCTCTCTTTCTCTCACTATGCCTGTGTGTCTGAGTAGGGTGTTTCCATGTTTCCCTGTCTGACTGTGTTATTGTAGATGTTTTTGTCTCTCTCTCTCACTACGTTTGTGTTTCTGAGTGGCTGTTTGCATGTTTCCTTGTCTGAAACTGTGGGATTGTAGGTGTTTTTATTTCACTCTCTAACTATGCCTGTGTGTCTGAGTAGGTGTTTGCATGTTTCCGTGTCCGACTCTGTGTGACTGTTTTTGTATTTGTCTCTCTTTCTTTCTCCCTATGCGGTTTGTCTGAGCGGGTGTTTGCATGTTTCTGTGTCTGGCTCTGTGTGACTGTAGGTGTTTTTCTCTCTCTCTCTCCCCCCCCTCTCTCTCACACTATGCCTGTGTGTCTGAGCGGGTGTTTGCATGTTTCTGTGTCAGATTCTGTGTGATTTTAGGTGTTTTTGTCTCTTTCTCTCACTGTTTCTATTTGTCTGAGTAGGTGTTTGCATTTTTCCGTGTCATACTATGTTTGATTGTAGTTTTTTTTGTCTCTCTCTCACTAAGCTTGTGTATCTGAGCAGGTGTGTGCATATTTCCGTGTCTGCCTCTGTGTGTTTTTAGGTATTTTCTCTCTCTCTCTCTCACTCTATATGTTTGTGTGCATAAGTGGGTGTTTGCATGTTTCTTTGTCTGACTTTGTGTGATTTTATGTGTTTTGTCTCTTTCTGTCACTATGCCTGCGTTTCTGAGCAAGTGTTTGCATGTTTCCGTGTCTGAGTTTGTGTGATTATAGTTGTTTTTGTCTCTTTCCCCCCCCCCTCTCTCTCTCTCTCTCTCACTAAGCCTGTGTGTCTGAGCGGATGTTTGCATGTTTCGGTGTCTGACTCAGTTTGATTGTAGGTGTTTTTGTCTCTCTCTCTCTCACTATGCCTGTGTGTCTGAGCGCGTGTTTGCATGTTTCTGTGTCTGACCCTGTGTGATTGTAGGTGTTTTTGTCTCTCTTTCTCTCTCTCTCTCTCTCTCTCTCTCCCTCTCTCTCTCTCTCTCTCACTATGCCTGTGTGTCTGAGCGGGAGCTTACATGTTTCCGTGTTTGACTCTGTGTGATTGCAATGGTCCTTAGTCTCTTTCTCTCACTAAGCCTGTGGGTCTGAGTGGATGGTTGCCTGTTTCCGTGTCTGACTCTGTGTGATTTTAGGTGTTTTTCTCTCTCTCTCTCGCACTATGCCTGTTTGTCTGAGCGGGTGTTTTTTATGTTTCTGTGTTTGACTCTGTGTGATTGTAGGTGTTTTTGTCTCTCTCTCTCTCTCTCTCTCTCTCTCTCTCTCTCTCTCTCTCTCTCTCTCTCTCTCTCTCTCTCTCTCTCTCTCTCTCTCTCTTTCTCTCTCTCACAATATGCCTGTGTGTCTGAGCGGGAACTTACATATATCCGTGTTTGAATCTGTGTGATTGCAGTAGTCCTTAGTCTCTTTATCTCAATAAGCCTGTGTGTCTGAGTGGATGTTTGCATGTTTCCGTGTCTGACTCTGTGTGATTTTAGGTGTTTTTTTCTCTCACTATGCTTGTGTGTCTGAGTGGATGACTCTGTGTGATTGTAGGTGTTTTTGCCTGTTTCTTTTTCTATGCCTGTGTGTCTGAGTGGGTGTTTGCATGTCTCCTTGTCTGACTCATTATGATTGTAGGCGTTTGTCTCTCTCTCACCGCCCCTGTGTGTCTGAGTTGGTGTTTGCATGTTTCCTTGTCTGACTTAGTGTGATTGTAGGTGTTTTTGTCTCTCTCTCTCTCTCTCTCTCTCTCTCTCTCTCTCTCTCTCTCTCTCTCTCTGTCTCTCTCTCTCTCTCTGTCTCTCTCTCTCTCTCTCTCGCTCTCTCTCTCTCTCTCTCTCTCTCTCTCTCTCTCTCTCTCTCTCTCTCTCTCTCTCTCTTACTACGTCTGTGTTTCTGAATGGGTGTTTCCATGTTTCCTACTCTGACTCTGTGATTGTAGTTTTTTTGTCTCTTTCTCTTACTATGCTTGTCTGTCGGAGTGGGTGCTTGCAAGTTTCCTTGTCTGACTCTGTGTGATTATAGGTGTTTTGGTCTCTTTCTCTCACTATGCCTATTTCTCTGCATGTTTTTGTGTCTGATTCAGTGTGATTATAGTTGTTTTTTGTCTCTCTTTCTCGCTCTCGCTAAGCCTGTGTGTCTGAGGTTTGAGGTTGATTGTAGGTTTTTTCTTTTCTCACTATGCCTGTGTGTATGAGTTGGTGGCTCTGTGTGATTGTAGGTGTTTTTGCCTGTTTCTCTCTCTATGCCTGAGTGTCTGAGTGGGTGTTTGCATGTTTCCTTGTCTGACTCTGTATGATTGTAGGTGTTTTGCTCTCTGTCACCACCCCTGTGTGTCTGAGTGGGTGTTTGCATGTTTTTTTTTTTATCTGACTCAGTGTGATTGTAGGTGTTTTTGTCTCTCTCTCTCTCTCTCTCTCTCTTACTACGTCTGAGTGTCTGAGTGGGCGTTTGCTTGTTTCCTAGTCTGACTCTGTGTGATTGTAGTTTTTTGTCTCTTTCTCTTATTATGCTTGTCTCTCGGAGCGGGTGCTTGCAAGTTTCCTTGTCTGACTCTGTGAGATTATAGTTGTTTTGTCTCTTTCTCTCACTATGCCTCTGTGTCTGAGTTGGTGTTTGCATGTTTCCGTGTCTGAATCAGTGTGATTATAAATGTTTTTGTCTCTCTTTCTCTCTCTCGCTAAGCCTGTGTGTCTGAGCGGGTGTTTACATGTTTCCGTGTCTGACTGTGTGATTGAAGGTGTTTTTGTCTCTCTCTCTCTCTCTCTCTCTCTCTCTCTCTCTCTCTCTCTCTCTCTCTCTCTCTCTCTCTCTCTCTCTCTCTCTCTCTCTCTCTCTCTCTCTCCTCTCTCTCTCTCTCTCTCTCTCTCTCTCTGACATACTCTGCCTGTGTGTCTGAGAGGATGTTTGCATGTTTATGTTTCTGACTCTGTGTGATTTTGGGTGTTTTTTTTTTCTCTTACTACATTTGTAGGTCTGAGCGGGGGTTTGCATGTTTCCGTGTGTGATTGTTCCGTGTCTGCATGTTTCCTTTGTGTTTGTAGGTGTTTCTTTCTCTCACTCTCACTGTGACTTTTTGTCTGATCGGGTGTTTTCTTGTTTCCTTGTCTGATTCTGTGTTATTGTATGTGTTTTTGTGTCTTTATCTCATTATGCCTGTGTGTCGGGGCGGGATTTTGCATGTTTCCTTGTTGGACTGTGTGATTGTAGGTGTTTTTGTCTCTCTATCTATCTATGTATGTGTATCTGAGCAGGCGTTTGCCTGTTTCTGTGTCTGACTCTGTGTGATTGTAGATGTTTTTGTCTCTCTCTCTCTCTCTCTCTCTCTCTCACTGTGCCTGTGTGTCTTAGCGGGTGTTTGCAGGTTTCCGTGTCTGACTCTGTGTGACTGACTCTGTGTGATTGTAGGTGTTTTCGTCTCTCTCTCAGTCTGCCTGTGTGTCTGAGTGGGTGTTTGCATGTTTCCGTATCTGACTCTGTGTGATTGTGTTTTTGTCTCTCTCTGTCACTATGCCTGTGTCTCTGAGTTGGGTGTTTCCATGTTTCCGTGTCTGACTCTGTGTCATTGTAGATTTTTCTCCTCTCTTTCTCACTCTGCCAGCTTGTCTGAGCAGGTGTCTGCATGTCTCCGCGTATGACTCGGAAAAATACGGAAACATACAAACACCTGCTCAGACACACAGGTATAGTGGGAGAGAGTGACAAAAACACCCACAATCACACAGAGTCAGCCACAGAAACATGCAAACACCCACTCAGACACAAAGGCTTGAGAGAGAGAGAGAGAGATGCCTCTATGCCTCTGTGTCTGAGTTGGTGTTTGCATGTTTCCTTGTCTGAATTAGTGTGATTATAGCTGTTTTATTCTCTCTTTCTCTCTCTCGCTAAGCCTATGTGTCTGAGCGGGTGTTTACATGTTTCCGTGTCTGACTCTGTGTGATTGTAGATGTTTTTGTCTCTCTATCTCTCTCTCTCTTCCTTTCTCTCTCTCTTACACACACTGCCTGTGTGTCTGAGCGGGTGTTTGCATGTTTCTGTTTCTGACTCTGTGTGATTGTAGGTGCTTTTTTTGTCTCTCTTACTACGTCTGTGGTTCTGAGCGGGGGTTTGTATGTTTCCGTGTCAGACTGTTTGTGATTGTAGGTGTTTTTGTCTCTTACTCTCACTGTGCCGTTTCGTCTGGGTGGCTGTTTGCATGATTCCTTGTCTGACTCTGGGATTGTAGGTGTTTTCGTCTCTTTCTCTCAATATGCCTGTGTGCTTGAGCGGCTGTTTGCCTGTTTTCTTGTCTGACTCTTGTGATCGTAGGTGTTTTTGTGTATTTATCTCATTATGCCTGTGTGTCGAAGCGGGTTTTTGCATGTTTCCTTGTTGGACTGTTTGATTGTAGGTGTTTTTCTCTCTCTCTCTCTCTCTCTCTCTCTCTCTCGTCTCTCTCTCTCTCTCTCTCTCTCTCTCTCTCTCTCTTTCTCTCTCTTTCTCTCTCTCTCTCTCCCTATGCTTATGTGTCTGAGTGGATGTTTGCATTTCTCATCTTTACTTTTTTTTTTAAATATGACAGGAGTTTATCCTTCCAATGTACAAGAAAATGCTGTTTGCAAGTATACAATTAACTAGATAGTTTCGATGACCAACCATAGAGTACTACTAGGGGCAGCTGCATAAATTTTTTTTTACTACAAACATTATTTTTAATTATAAAAAATCACGAGGAACATATATTTATCATCTTTTTTTTCATATTTTGAAAATATCAAAAGTAATTTTTTATTTTCTTAAGTATATTTTATCTCATTGATATTAACAAAATCGAATTTTTTTTCAAAAAAAATTATAAGTAAAAAATAAAAAAATTGTTACTATAATCATTATTTTTCTAATAGAAAAATCAAGACTAATATCTATATCATTCTCATTTCGTATTTTGAAAATGTTAAATGTGATTTTTTTTTTGTTTTAAGTATATTTCCATTTTAAGACATTTAAAAAAGTTGAAAAAATTTCTATGTTAAAAAAATATATAATAAATAAAAATAAAAAAAGATTAAAGAAATTAAACTAAAAAAGGTATAAAAAACGGGGGGAGGGCTAAAAAGTTGGGGGGGGGGGGGTATTTGAGCCCTTGGAGGTTGGGATATGGATGTCCAAAGTGTGTCGTTTCATTGCCTAAAATGTATACGACTTTATTAATTTCGACTTTATGCATATCCCCAATACTATGTAATTCTCTTCAAAACTTATTGGCTAACAGTCTGCATCACCTGAGATTTCAATCTCTTCGGAAATGTAAAATAATTGTCTTTAGTTTTAAGTAATAGTCTTTGTTGTTAAGCAATTAAAATTTCAAACTTTTACCGGTTTCATTCAATCCAATTAAAAAAAAAACATTCATATTATTGACATTTTGATTTATCTTGATATTTATGTTCATGCAAGAATTACGAGACGAAATTGACAGAATTCTAAAACATCTCTGTATGTAGGTCAAATTACTGAAGAAACAATGAGGATGTATCTTCTGAAATGTATATTATTTCTGGTCGGAATGTTGCAGGCTTTTAGTGGTGGTATATGTAGGTCATGACTCTAGCTTGCAGGTTATATCTCAGGCTAATTTTAGTGACCCATATTTGGAGTGCCCACAGTATGTAATGATATACATGCTTGGAGTAAATGATTTTTCTGGTTGGAGTCCAATAGTCTCCCATATTTGGTGTTACGATCGGATGTAAACACACTACGCGGTCGGAATAACTGATTTTCTGGTCAGTTTAAAGAATATATTAGTCTGGTCGGTGTACTGGCAAGGTTTAGATTACCGTATAAGGCAATATCTTCTGCATAAATAATAATAATAATTTTATTTCAACCCTTCATACAAATACAATGTAAATGCTCGAAGGAGTTATAAAAACAAAAGAAAAAATAACAAAAAAATCACACAACGCTACAAAACAAAATTAAACTGCGATAACTATGGAAAAGAGAAAAACAAACGAAATCAAAATCATGATTTTAATGCACAAGACTAGCCAATTGAAAGTCGTGGATTGTTCTATTTCGACTTTTGAAACGGGTATACAACTCACCCATTTTCTTACTTATCTCAAAAATATAGTACCTCTGTAAAACATACGAGTTTCTGAACCATATGGGAATTCCCAGTAAAAATTTGCAATACCGAAAAAAATGAACGAATTTGTTTACGATCGGTTTTACTAAAGCAATTCTATAAAGGGGGTAAAAAAAAGACATGTGGCGCGAACATGGCGTTACAGAGACGACCGAGCGTAATTTTGTCAAATTGACCTTTATTCGTGCTAGCATACCGTAAGTTTTCCACAGTTTTTCTTAAGTGCCGCAATAACTAAATTTTTAGTAGCTTCAATGGAATTCCCTTATCGGAGTCTGAGATACTCAAACTTATCCTTTTGGAGAACTGTCTTCCCGAAAACATCAACAACACGATTTGGCAATGTTTCGTCGTTCAAAACAACGAATTCAGTCTTAGACACCTCTATTGTTAGCCCAATATCATCAAGTGCAGACGACACGGCATTAATAGCTTTCTGTAAAGATTCTAAATCATCAATTATCAAAAGAAGATCATCTGCGTACGATAGATGACTAGCCTCAATTCCATCATCTATCAAAAAATCTTCTATCGATTATGTCGCAGAACGTACTGCATTGTTAAATATCACAGGGCTGATTACTTAGCCTAGTTTAGCACCTCTACGTACATCTATAGGTCCAGAAACCTGTCCCGCAGACCGAATTCTTTCTTGAAATTTTCTATACCATTGCCATAGACAATTACAATTAAAGGGATCAACTCCTGCCCTTAGTAGTAACAGGACAGCTTCCAAATGTAAGACAGAATCAAACGCCTTAGATATGTCTATATCGCAGACGAATAACGGAGTTTTTCGTTTCTTAAACTTTTCAACAATTGAAATAAAAATTGCATGTGCATTTTGAACACCGAGACCAGACCGGAAACCGAACTGATTGTCACCCACATCCACTCGCGCTGCCCCTATAGGGCACAATATCTTCTCCAGTAACTTTGCTAGAACTGAAAAATAGTAATGGGCCTGTACGAAGAACAATCCTTAGGGTCTTTTCCTTTCTTATGTATACAGGTAACAACCTCCTGACACAAACCTTGTGGGACAGACTGTTGCGATACTATTCCATGGAACAATAAAGCTATGTGACTAAACAGTTTAGGCGTACCATACCTCAGATGTTCCGGCTGAATACCATCTGCCCCAGGCGATTTTCCTAAAGGAAGATGACGAACAAAAGATTCAACACACGACGGGTTAATAGTAAGCCAGTTACTGTATTGGTTTAGTCGATCAAAATGCTGCATCAGAATGTCCCGGAAATCGCTTTCTAACAATGGAGGATCAGCCGTAAACATTGAAGAAAAATGTTCAAACCATCTATTTATTTCAATCAAACAGTTCGTGGTAACGAACTGTAAGTGAGGAGCGACCCGGCTCAATGGTAACCGAAACTCTAAAAAACGGAATTTTGATACCAATAGATACATCAAAAGAATCAAATTTTAATTCTGATTTCAAATATATAAGTTTCATCAAGTTTAATTTTACCCATCAAAAGTTACGCGCCTGAGAAAATTTGGCTGATTTTCGAAAAAAGAGGGAAAGACCCCCTAAAAGTTATAGAACCTTAATGAAAATCACATCATCATATTCAGCGTATCAGAGAACCCTACTGTAGAGGTTTCAAGTTTCTATCCATAAAAATGTGGAATTTTCCATTTTTTGCCAGAAGAAAGATCACGGATGCGTGTTTATTTTTTTTTATTTTTTTACTTTTCCCAGGGGTGATTGTATCGACCCAGTGGTCCTAGAATATCGTAGGAGGGCTCATTGGAACGGAAATTAAAAGTTCTAGTGCCCTTTTTAAGTGACCAAAAAAAATGAAGGGCAGCCAGGCCCCCTCCCACGTTCATTTTTTTCCCAAAGTCACCCTTTTAAAATTTTGAGATATCTATTTTGTTCAGCATGGTCGAAAATATTATAACTATGTCTTTTAGGATGACTTAATCCCTCAAAGCCCCCAGGGGGAGGGATGAAAGTTATGAACTTTACCCAATGTTAACATATAGTATTGGTTATTGGGAAGTCTACAGACGTTTTCAGGGGGAATTTTTTCTGGTAGTTGGTGGTGGGTCGGGGGTTTATATGGGAGGATCTTTTCATGAAGGAAGTTTTCATGGGGGAAGGGACATTGCTATGAAGGGGGTGCCGGATTTCCCATCATTATTTAAAAAAAATCAGCAATTGAATATAAAAAAACTTTTCAACTGAAAGTAAGGAGCAACATCAAAACTTAAAACGAACCAAAAAATATTAGCTATATGATTGGGTTCACCTTCTAGTCAATGCCTCGCTCTTTAAGCCAAAGATTTTTTAGTACTTTCATAAGAGCTATTTATTCTAATTAACGGCCTTTGTGATTAAGGGGTCATTTTTAAAGAATTGGAACAAAATTTTGTTTACTTAGTCAATGACGGTGAACCAAAATAATTAAATGCTGCATTAACTAAAAAATGATCAGAAATTAAATAAAAAAAACAAGTTTTTTAAACTGAAAGTAAGGAGCGACATTAAAACTTAAAACGAACAGAAATTATTCCGTATATGAAAGGGGCTGTCCCCTCCTCAACGCCTCGCTCTTTACGCTAAAGTTTGACTCTGTCTCACAACTTTATTTTTTAAAACAATAAAAAACTTTAGCGTAAAGAGAAAGGCGTTGAGGAGGGGACAGCCCCTTTCATATACGGAATAATTTCTGTTCGTTTTAAGTTTTAATGTCACTCCTTACTTTCAGTTTAAAAAACTTGTTTTTTTATTTAACCAAGTAAAAGCACGGAGCCAATTTGAAACCTATGTGAACAGATTATTCTTTATATCAACGGGGCTGTCTCTTCCTTAGCTTCTTACTCTTCCCTGTGAAGTTTGGCCTTTTTTCAATTGTTTGAGAAATTTTGCAATTGGAAAAATAAGATTTTTCAAAAGACTAAAAAACTTTTGTTTAATGAGCAAGGTGTCGAGAAGGCGGCTGTCCCCCTTATATACAGATTAATTTATATTTGTTTTAAGTTTTAAACTTGCTCCTTACTTCAAAAAAACTTTTCTATTTTTCTAATTACATTTCATGAAACTAAAAAGTATTATGAATACAATACTTTTGGTAACACAGAAAAAACGATCAATATTTCAATGATCTCTGTTTGGATTTTGGGTGGTAATTAAGTAAAAAAAAAACAAGCTTTTTTAACTGAAAGTAAGGAGCAACATTAAAACTTAAAACGAACAGAAATTGTTCCGTATATGAAAGGGGGTGTCCCCTTCTCAACGCCTCGCTCTTTACGCTAATTTTTTTTATTTATTTAAAAACAAAGTTGTGTGACAGAGTCAAACTTTAGTGGAAAGAGCGAGGCCTTGAGAAGCGGACAGCCCCTTTCATATACGGAATAATTTCTGTTCGTTTTAAGTTTTAATGTCGCTCCTTACTTTCAGTTAAAAAAAACTTGTTTTTTTAATTTAATTCTATCAGGCGGCGACAAAGAAGAACGAATAAGTTTAGACACTTGTTGCCAAAGCTGACGAGGATTATTTTTTATTTCCTGCGATAGCTCCTTAACCCGACTTCTTTTCCAAGATTTCACCTTCTTTTGATATTGGAGTTTACTCGATTTCATAATTTAAAAAACCCATCCTGAACGTGGTGTTTCACAATCAACCCAAATTTGTCTCCAAAACACATAACGAGGGACATGTGTTTTGGTTGAATACCCTCTTAAGGGTATTCAGCTTTATTTTTTCCGACGGAACTGCAACGGATGCACCAATTCATACTATGCACCAATTCAAGCAAATAAAGCAAATAAATTGTCTTACCGCGGTCTTGTTTCTGTATTTCATAGAATAGATGGTCTTGACGCTGTAGTGCCTATTGCTATACTACTATTGTGAACAATGCTTGATAATTTTTCAAAAACTTTCTTTACTTAAACTATTGCTTGTTCGTTTGGAATAAAAAGCTCTGTGAATGTGGAACTTACTTGATCCTGGCTTGGAGTTTAACTGCTTGCTATTTAAATTAATGTAGAAAAATGTATGCCCCTCAGCCGGGAAAATCTTCTAATGTACGCCAAGTGGAACTTTTTATTTTAATGGATAACTGGTATAATTTAATATTGGTTTCAGAAGGGGCATCACGTATTGCAGGGGGGGGGGGGCATCCCTTCCTTAGCCTTCATGGCCAATCAGATAAGAAATGTTAGTCAGTAAAAAAAAATTATTTGCTCAATTTTACGTGGAAATGACACATAGGCTGATGGAAATATAACACATAAAATCAATCACAGAAGATCGGTCACTTGGTAACAAACAAAAATGAAGTAATCTTAATATCAATATTTTCCAAATCTCGGGGTAAAAATTATTGGCCAGTTTGTAGAATCCATTGTCACCACCTTCTCAAAATGTTTTGACTAGTTATGCCTCTATTGTCCTAGTTCCACTCAATTATTTCTATGCACCTTCTTCATTAGGCAGCATTTTTTTCAGTTGTCATTAATTTAATCTTTTCTTTAACTGTTATCTTACCCTGCTATGATAACTGAACTCCCCAAAACACACACAAAAAAAAAAATTAGGTAAACAGAAATATATGAATAAATACTGCAGGAGATTCTCCGCCAAACATTCTGCCTTTATTTTTGAATATAGACTTTTGGTTGACTTTTAAAAAATGGCTTCTGGCTACATTATTTTAATAGTCACACTTACTCTTTGGCTCCACCTGAACAAACGTGCAGCCAGTCCCAAGCCTGAAAAAAAGGAGGAGGGCTAGGTACAGGATTTGCGTCCCTCTCCCGTCAAAACCAATCAGCAATTAAAGAATATATGAGGAATATAAACCCCTCAGATGACGACAACAAGGAATCGGCCCCAAACTGATTTTATGGACACGAAACGGCCTCTTAGATTTAGTTTTTGGAATGTAAGGACAATGTGGCAGCTCACCAAAACCGAGGAGGTCCTGCAAGAAGTAGCTGCCTATAATCTTGACATAGTAGCACTGCAGAAGTGAGATGGACCAGTTTCGGCACAGAAACACTTGATAATGGCCAAACAATAAAAACAGATGACCCAAAAAGAAACGAGAAGCAGGAGTTGCAATGGTAATGTCCCAAAAGGCTGCGAAATCTTTCATCAGCTGGACTCCTGTCAATGATAGAGTAATGTCTGCGAGGTTCCAGGGACACCACATCAAAGTGACTGTAGTTATCTATTATGCACCAACGAATAATACTGAAGAGGTGGTTAAAGAGCGTTTCTATGCCACTCTTAACTCAGTCTCCAAGGATACACAACGTCATGACATGGTTATATTCGCCAGAGACTTCAACGCCAAAGTAGGCAACGATAGATCCTACTGCCGGGAAGTACTTGGCCCAAATGGTCTTGGCGACAGAAATGAAAATGGAGCCCTACTTATAGACTTTGCTTCTACCTATGATCTCCTGATTTATGGAACACAGTTTAGTCACAAAAATATACACAAGTACATTTGGACCTCCCCTGACGGCACAACAGGAAATCAGATCGACTACTTTCTTATAAACAGGAAACGACGATCAAGCCTCCAAGACGTAAGGACGCTCAGAGGAGCTGACGCCGGCTAAGACCACAGTCTCTGTATCGCCAAGATTGTGATCAAACTGAAGACCCCAAAAAAGAAGACAGACTCCTTGATGCCCCTATAAACTCTGATAAGCTTGCTAGACCAGAAGTCAGGAGGAAGTTCTTTTTGAGTCTCCACAACAGGTTTGAGGCTCTTAGACTTCTTGGTGAAAGAGAGGGAGACGTGGACACTATATAGAGTAAAATCAGCAACGCTTTCAATGATGTTGCAAAAAAAGAAATTGGACATGAAAAAAGACACAAAGACCGGTGGATCTCTGATGGGGTATAGGGATAAAGACAAGCTTGTAAAGAAAAGTGTGAGATCTGACAAAAGAACTTTCCTGGAGAACAAGGCAGCGGAAGTAGAGATGATAGCCAAAAAAAGGAGACTCCAAGACGGTCTACAGGATCACTAACGAGATTATTGGCAAGCGGCGAAAAACTTATGGCCCTGTCAACGACAAAAATGGAAGAATAGTCACAGAAGAGAAATAGATAGAAGAAGTCTGGGCCAACCATTTCGAAAACGTCTTAAACGGTCCATAAGCGATCAATCCCCCCAATATACCGGAGACTCCTTTGCTTATTCCTGAAATCGACAGTGATCCTCCTACAGAAACTTAGATAATTTCAGCGTCAAAGAAGCTGAAGGACGGAAGAGCTCCTTGAAATGATAGAATTTCTGCTGAGATGCTAAAAACGTCTTTTAGATCCTGTGTGAAAACCTGGATTTTATTGTATAGCACGATATGGGTCACCGAGGTTGTCCCAAAAGAGTGGATGCGCAGTACCCTTGTGAAACTATTCAAAAAAGGTGATGTCCTGCTGTGCAACAACTGGCGAGAAATTAGTTTGCTTTCTATTCCGGGAAAGCTTCTCGCCCACATAATTCTGCATTGTATCAGGCAATTGCTCGACAAGCATTTAAGGGACAAACAATACGGTTTCTGCCCAAACCGTTCCTGTGCAGATCTCATTTTTGCATTACGAATGATGCTAGAAGAGACAAACGAGTGGAGACAGAAGCTCTATCTAATTTTCATAGACTTTGAGAAGTATTCTCAAGTACTAAGGTGTCCCTGACAAACTCGTAAGACTAATTATGGCTCTATACCAGAGCACGGAGTGTTGCGTACAGATGAGTGAAGGCAAATCGAGATATTTCAGGATCAAAAATGGAGTAAAGCAAGGATGTGTCGCATCCCCTTTTCTCTTCATACAGGTGATTGATTACATCCTTTGCGGATGCAAAAACTACGGAATCCCAATCAGGATCGAAAAGAGGATTGCACATACAGACTTCTCAGGCGACATTAGTCCTCTCGAATCAGACAAGCAGAAACTCCAACAGTTTTTGGATGTTGGGACAGAAAATGTACTTCGGTTTGGCCTCAAGATAAATGCATCAAAAACTAAAAATATGGCTGTCACGGCATCCCCCTTTAACATAAAGTGCAGCGACGAGGATATAGAACCGGTTGTTCAGTTTAAATATCTGGGAAGCACAGTAGAAAACACAAGGGCAATAGAAAAAGAGATCCATTCTCGAATCGGACAGGCTAGTTGCTCGTTTACCAGGCTTAAACAGATTTAGCGCTCGCAGAAGTTCTCAATCTGGCTAAGACTTCGAGTCTTCAACAGTAATGTTCTCCCAGTTATGCTGTATGGAAGGGAATGCTGGGAGTTAAAGTAGCAGCAAGAGAAGAGAATCCAAGCCTTTGAGAACAATTTTCTGCGAAGAATCCTCAACATAAACTAGACACAACACGCCTCGAACCAGACAATCCGTCAAATTGCTGGGCAACCTCTTGTCACCGACATGATCAGGACCCGAGTATCAGGATAAAGTACTTGGGACAAGTTTTACGAATGAAAGACGACCGAACACCGAAGTCCATCCTCCAGTGGCAACCAATAAGAACGCGACAAAGGGGAAAACTAAAGAACACACAGCGCCGAACATACCAGAGGGACCTTCTCAACGTGAATACGTCCATACAATCCCATTGGGTAGACGTTTTGGCCGGGGCCCATTAGAGGGACGACTGGTGTCTCTTCGTCGATGCCCTGGGTGACTCCGGAGGCACAGGAGGATCTAAGGTCTAAGATAAGGTTTCTCTTTGGCTACTGAATTTTGCATATAAGGGTAATTATCTGTGGGGAATATGCCTGGTACTCTTTTTTTCATATGGTAGCCCCTCCTTTGCTGTATTATTCAAGAATTTTCTAGGCTGACTTCTCTTGGGTTTCTGAAAACTACAGTTTTGAATTGTATGATTCATGTTTCTTTGGCGGGAGTTGGGGGGTTATGAAGCAGGGTCTGTTGGTGGCTAATTCTTTTTTGTTTTTCTGTTAGTTAACATTCAATGAATTAAACCAAAATTCAACTATCATAGAAAGGAAACAATTTTTAAATATAGATACATGTGCAAACATCAGTTCATTATTTAAGCAGCATTTTAATTTAAATAGTTGTTGACTATAGGTGTGTCAGGATTTTTAGATGCCACTCTATTTCTGTTTTGTTTCAGAAGTTGCTGGTACTTTATCAAGTAAATCAACACCTGCGATTTGTATTTTCGACCGAATATTAACAATCAGTTGGGATTTTCCACAGAATTTCGGCAGTACCCACTGAATCCCAGGAAATGATAAACAAAAACAAAGGTAGGTTTTGAATGCAAACCGTTGATTTGTTTTAGAAAATCATTTTCTTTATAAATTAATTTCAACTCTTATTGAAAGAATAGCTGGAAAATAAATGTAAAGAGAAATATAATTGCCACATTTTCATTGTAGAAAGGACTGGTAAGGGAGGAAATATCCTTAGATATGAGGAAGCTGTTTGTTTTTCATACCATTTAGATTTTCTAAAAAGACGCTTTGATAAGTTTTTTTGAGAATGGTGTTCTATTCGAGGCACTTTCTGCTTCCGAAAGGTTGTATTTAGCATTCTAATGTGGGATTTTTAGCACCTGTTGCCTCATTTTTTGGGGGGGATGCCCCCTCCCCTGTGATTTTGAGAAGTAACTTTTTGAGAGGTATTTGATTGAAAAAGTTCTTCTTTGGTATTTCCAAAGGAAAAAATTGATAAAAAAAGGGCAATTTGCCCCCTTAGACTATGGGAAATATAAAACATAAAAATAATGCATGTTTTGCTGTGTTTTAAGTAATGTGATAATTAAAATGCCAGTCCTTTTGCACCAGCATTATTAATGCACCTCGGCTGCCTGGCAATAATTCTTTACGCGCACCTTTGGAACCCCCTGATATTACCGGAATACTCAGATAAAGTTTTGTTAAAAAAAGATACGACTTCAAATTTTTTTAAGTTTAGAAACCACTTCTTTTCCCTCATTTGCCGTAGAATTTCGGCAGTACCCTCTGAATCCCAGAAACGATTAAGAAAAACAAAGGTATGTTTTGAATGCAAACTGGTGATTTGTTTTAGAAAATAATTTTCTTTATAAATTAATTTCTACTCTTATTGAAAGAATAACTGGAAAAGAAATGTGAAGAGAAATATAATTGCCACCATTTCATTGTAGAAGGGACTGGTAAGGAAGGAAATATCCTTAGATATGAGGAAGCTGTTTGTTTTCCATATCATTTTGATTTTCTAACTGGATGCTGCGTTAAGAGTTTCTTTGAGTATGGTGTTCTATTCGAGGCACTTTCTGCTTCCGAAAGGTTGTATTTATCATTTTAATGTGGGATTTTTAGCATCTGTTTCCTCATTTTTTGTGGGGGGATGACCCCTCCCCTGTGATTTTGAGAAGTAACTTTTTGAGAGGTATTTGATTGAAAAAGTTCTTCTTTGGTATTTTCAAAGGAAAAAATTGATGAAAAAAAGGACAATTTGCCCCCTTAGACTATGGGAAACATAAAACATAAAAATAATGCATGTTTTGCTGTGTTTTAAGTAATGTGATAATTAAAATGCCAGTCCTTTTGCACCAGCATTATTAATGCACCTCGGCTGCCTGGCAATAATTCTTTACGCGCACCTTTGGAACCCCCTGATATTACCGGAATACTCAGATAAAGTTTTGTTAAAAAAAGATACGACTTCAAATTTTTTTAAGTTTAGAAACCACTTCTTTTCCCTCATTTGCCGTGAATTTCGGCAGTACCCTCTGAATCCCAGAAACGATTAAGAAAAACAAAGGTATGTTTTGAATGCAAACTGGTGATTTGTTTTAGAAAATAATTTTCTTTATAAATTAATTTCTACTCTTATTGAAAGAATAACTGGAAAAGAAATGTGAAGAGAAATATGATTGCCACCATTTCATTGTAGAAGGGACTGGTAAGGAAGGAAATATCCTTAGATATGAGGAAGCTGTTTGTTTTTCAAATCATTTGGATTTTCTAATTGGATGCTGCGTTAAGAGTTTCTTTGAGTATGGTGTTCTATTCGAGGCACTTTCTGCTTCCGAAAGGTTGTATTTATCATTTTAATGTGGGATTTTTAGCATCTGTTTCCTCATTTTTTGTAGGGGGATGCCCCCTCTCCTGTGATTTTGAGAAGTAACTTTTTGAGAGGTATTTGATTGAAAAAGTCCTTCTTTGGTATTTTCAAAGGAAAAAATTGATAAAAAAGGGCAATTTGCCCCCTTAGACTATAGGAAATATAAAACATAAAAATAATGCATGTTTTGCTGTGTTTTAAGTAATGTGATAATTAAAATGCCTGTCCTTTTGCACCAGCATTTTTAATGCACCTCGGCTGCCTGGCAATAATTCTTTACGCGCACCTTTGGAACCCCCTGATATTACCGGAATACTCAGATAAAGTTTTGTTAAAAAAAGATACGACTTCAAAACTTTTTAAGTTTAGAAACCACTTCTTTTCCCTCATTTGCCGTAGAATTTCGGCAGTACCCTCTGAATCCCAGAAACGATTAAGAAAAACAAAGGTATGTTTTGAATGCAAACTGGTGATTTGTTTTAGAAAATAATTTTCTTTATAAATTAATTTCTACTCTTATTGAAAGAATAACTGGAAAAGAAATGTGAAGAGAAATATAATTGCCACCATTAAATTGTAGAAGGGACTGGTAAGGAAGGAAATATCCTTAGATATGAGGAAGCTGTTTGTTTTTCAAATCATTTGGATTTTCTAATTGGATGCTGCGTTAAGAGTTTCTTTGAGTATGGTGTTCTATTCGAGGCACTTTCTGCTTCCAAAAGGTTGTATTTATCATTTTAATGTGGGATTTTTAGCATCTGTTTCCTCAATTTTTGTAGGGGAATGCCCCCTCCCCTGTGATTTTGAAAAGTAACTTTTTGAGAGGTATTTGATTGAAAAAGTTCTTCTTTGGTATTTTCAAAGGAAAAAATTGATAAAAAAGGGCAATTTGCCCCCTTAGACTATGGGAAATAAAAACATAAAAATAATGCATGTTTTGCTGTGTTTTAAGTAATGTGATAATTAAAATGCAAGTCCTTTTGCACCAGCATTATTAATGCACCTCGGCTTCCTGGCAATAATTCTTTACGCGCACCTTTGGAACCCCCTGATATAACCGGAATACTCAGATAATGTTTTGTTAAAAAAAGATACGACTTCAAAACTTTTTAAGTTTAGAAACAACTTCTTTTCCCTCTGCGTCTCCAATTTATATATTTGAGCTTTTAATGCTACCTCGCAGTCTCTCTACAAATCCAAATATCAACTCTTTCAATTAGTTAAATGACACTAGTTTCAAATGTGGATTGTTTATGTCAAATAATTGGGTTTGCCCATACATTTTGGTCTTTATTAAGGTGCTAATAGAAATTTTGGTTGTCCAATTTTGATTGCCTACACTGTCAGAGTAGAAAAAAAACTACGCGAAACCACAAAGAAAACTGAACTTTGCTGAGACTTTGGCAGCTATTTCAGTGCCATGATCGCCATATCTTCCCATTTACATCTATACGGTTTAATATTTAAATTCAATGAATTGAAGCTAAATAAAGCATCCTTCTTTCCTTTCATTTAATTTGGAATCCATCACGATATATATAAGGTCTGGTAACTAAAAAGTTTGAAAAGGAGCGGCAGAATGAGTAGATTCTGATCCTAACAGGCATAAAGAGAGAGAAAAAAAAACCCTACAATCATATAGTCAAACAAGGCAACATGAACACTCCCAATCAGACAGAGTGAGAGAGACAAAAACACCTACAATCACACAGAGTCAGACATGGAAACATATACAAACACTCGCTAAGACACACAAACATTGTGAAAGAGAGAGAGAGAGAGAGAGAGAGAGAGAGAGAGAGAGAGAGAGAGAGAGAGAGAGAGAGAGCAGAGAGAGAGAGAGAGAGAGAGGAGAGAGAGAGAGAGAGAGAGAGAGAGAGAGTGAGGGAGAGAGAGAGAGTGAGAAACACAAAGGGTCAGTCACACAGAGTCAGACACAGTGAGAAAGAGAGACAAAAACAGCTACAATCACACAAAGTCAGACAAGGAAACATGCAAACACCCATT